>JAEPRC010000149.1:0-69158 GCA_016758945.1 Mucor plumbeus
TATTTTTCATAGAGTTATTAGCTTTTTTCGAAAAAGTCAAATTTTGGACGAGGGTATACAAGGAGAAATTGATGTTTTTTTCGAGATTAATTTTATAATAAAATATGATGAAACCAAATAAAAGAATTATTTTTGGCTTATAAAGTATATGCTTAAAAGGTTGCTATCTCAAATTACAGTCCATTGAAGTTGCGTTTTTGTACGCTTTTAATGGAAATAGCTTTATAAATAGTGTATGAGCTAGATTGGGATTTTTGCTAGAATTATTTTTCTTTCTTATATATCTGTTTTAAAATATTGGTGTTTCAGATTACTTCAAAATTGCAAAAGTTACCAACTAAAAAATAAATTTTGTTGTAATTTTTTTGGCATTTTAAGGTACAGTCAGCATAAAACGGAGTTTGATAATTCAGGTCCCGTAATTCGAGCCTGATATGTAGTAAATTGCTCTTTGTTGAAGGGGTTTTCTGGTGCAATCTTTAGGGCAACGTTGTAAAAAGTTTTCTAACATACACACTCTGACCTCCTGTTTTATACTCTCAGAGCACATGGATGCCCTCAAACAAGATGGTTGATAGGCTCACAAGGTCATCGATGCGCTCATATGAGAGTATCTCAGATATTAAACAAATAGTTAATCAATGTAAAGTTAAATTATTCCACTTTTGACATACCATTAAATTGTATTTTCGATATAGATTTACGCAATTTAATCGTTACTACAGTCGAAAAACCTCAATTTAAGGGTGCCCGTGGTTTCTTTTAAAAAGTCCCTTATATCAAGGACCTCCCTTAAATCAAATTTAAAACACAGATCAACTTCAATTTTGAGAAAGGAATGAATGTATCTTAGATAATGACACCACAGTCTTAATCCATGATGGTAATGATGAAATTGACGATATGGAAGAAACAAATGATGCTATTCCTGTAAACGAAGAAAAATCCTAGCACGTTTAGGTTATTATGTTACTTCAAACTTTGTTGGTACAAATAATGAAGATTTCAAAGTACTTAAAGATATGGTAGATTTCTACTTTCTACTTACGATAAAAAAAAACCCATAATACAATGCAGATGCAATCAAGTTACATTAAATGGGATTTTTCTCAAAAGTTTAAGATTTTTTTTCAGTATTTACATCTAGTAAAAAAATTTTGTACCTAAAACTGTTCGTTTTTTTTAATTTTGGGGCCAATAATATTATAATAGAATAAGGGACATGTGGAAAAAAAAGTTCCCTTAAATATAAATTCGAAATAAGGGGTTTTAAGCTGTAAAATTTGTCCACCAGTCTTCGGTGGATACAAAAACCTCCTTTATATCAAGGTTTCCGTTATATCGAGGGACCTTAAATCGAGGTTCGACTGTATACGGAGAAAGTTTTTAAAGAACTACTTTTAAATGAAATAAAAAATTGAATTTTATATTTATAGAAAAAGATGATAGGTAAAATAATATTCAATTTATATATGAAATGAATTTTTGATATTTATTATTCTCATTATGAAGACCTGACTATGTCAATAAACTAGTCTATTTAATACATAAGAATTATATATATACTATGAGGGGAAAAACTATACCAATGTTTTGCAAAATTGTGCGTTTTCATCTGCTTTGCTGCTTGTGCTAGGAATATAGATTCGTAGCTTATATCAGTTAGTACAGTAAGTAAAGAGCTTTCAAATAATGTATTGAATTTCATTAAATAGTAGGTATAACTACTAGATACAGAGGTTTAAAGATGAAATATAAGATTTTATTAAATATAGAAAACAGCTTAAAAACGAGTAGGCCCTCCACCAGACCTGATCACCGCCTTAATACTAGCTGGTATGCTGTCTATATACTTTAGACAGTCATTCTTTGTAAATTTGTACCACTCACTGGTAATGCAGGCCTCCAGTTCTTCTTTAGTAGTGGGTCTGGTTGGGTATGTGTTGAGCCTACGCTTTAACTGGTACCAGACGTGTTCAATTGAGTTCAAATCTGGACTCTGAGCTGGCCAATCCCTAATTGTTCCAAATATAAAATCGTTGGCACTAAGCCAGTCTTGTGTGATTCCAAAAGCGTGCGGCGTGGCATTATCTTGCTGGAAACGGATGACATTACGATTCATGTCGTAATACTCCAAGGTGTCCAGGAGAGAAGTCTGCAAGATATCAACATAAACAGTTAAATCTACCGAGCCATCCATAACTGTAGTACCGTAGCCGGGGCCATTCGCTGTTATAAAACCCCAGAAAAGGACACTTCCACCATCACCGCCATCTGACCAATAATAAGAATTACCATCTGAGCCCCACAAATTGACTCTGGTTTTGTCAGAAAACACCCACTGCCTCCACTGGTCTACCGTAAGATGCTGGTGTTTTTTGGCCCATGCCAGCCGAAGAGGCATGTTTTTTTTGCTGATAAAGTTGGTCTTAATTTTTCTCCTTGGTTTGAAGCCCATTCTCTTAAGTAATTTGCGGCCTCCAGACAAAGACATATCAATTTCAATTGATCTTAAATACTCTTGAACAGCCTTGGGACCATCTTGCCTACCATTTCGAAGCATTCTTGCAATGTATTGTTGAGTTGATACACTGACAAATGAAGATCTTCCGCCAGCTGGTAAAGTGGCACTGGACAAAAACTTCTTGTAGCGAATGAGAGTAGATAATCAGTCAGATGGATAGCGTTTTCTAATAACAGAGAAGGAAGTATTTTGAAGCAACAAAAATTTTATTGAATCTTGAAGCTCAACAGGAAGTGGGAGAACCATGGTGTAAGAAGGTCTGAAAAAAGTAAAGTAGTGAAAAAATAGGAGGCAACGAGAGAAAAGGGTAGGGTTTTTATAAGTTTTTTGTTTGCTTCGGATGCTGCAAAAGCACAGCATTCCTCATGCTAATATTAAAAAGTTTCTGACATTCCTACGAAAAATGAAGGCATGGAATGTTTATGCATTTCTTTACTTTCACTTTTCGCAATATTTGCATTCCTTTCTTTCCTTCTATGGTATTCTACGTATACTCACTCTACAGAAGTGTAAGCTATATTATTTGAAAGCCCTTTATGCCACCTTTACAAAGAATTGTAGCATAAATTTGTAAAATAAAAACTCAAGAAGTATTATCAGTAAAATCCTAATTTTTCAAAACACTGGTATAGTTTTTCCCCTCACTGTATATACCTAAGAGAGCTGCCTGGATAATATATCATGAGTGTGATATTATATTTTACGCATCAAAACAATAACAAAAGAATTTAAAAAACAATAATATAAAAAACAATAGGGAAGATATATTTTGAATAATAGTAAATGATAAATATAAATACAATATTAAACAAAGTATATTTATAAAAGATATGAAAAAATATGATTTGGCAGAATATAACATAAAACATAAAACAAAGGATGGGTGCTATGAAACTTATATAAAAAAAATAGTTCAAATAAAAAATCAAGAAAGGCATATGAATTTAAAACATACAATAAAGATAAAAATAAAGACAAAAAAAGAAAAATACTAGACGATAATAAGAATGATATGATAATTAATAAAATAGCACCCATCATGAAAAAACTTAAATTATAAATAAAAAAATTAAATGTAAAACTATTTTATTTTAAATAAATTATACTGTATTCTAGTGTAAACCAAACCTGAGACCTCGTTTGGTAATGACCTTGCTCTTTACACACAGTACGCTATAGAAATTGTCTTTTAAGACTATTTTGTACAAAATGTTTACCTACTTTTATGTAAAGTTAAAAGGTGTTCATATTAAAATTTGGTGCGATAGATTTTTGTTGCCAATTTTTTATGGTTTTAAAAAGTACATATTTTAGATAGTCTCTAGATATTTTTCAAAAATTTTCGCTCAATATTGTGGCTAATTAATTTAGTCTTTAATCAGAACGTACGTTTCTTCTATACTTCAATATTATGCGTCCAGAAATAGAAGAGTTAGTTCTAGACTAAAGGTGCACTGGCTCAACAGTGACCAAATTGACCTAAAATTGATTGAAGAAATTGAATATAAAAAATAGAGGTGCTAATTTTTTGTAGCCAAAAGTAGATTTTAAATAAAGCTATTCTATCGTTTTCATTTTACCAAAAGCTATTAATTCATTGTTCAGATAATTAAATTAATAGCTCACATAACCGCTTAAAACCTATCATAACTGAGCCACAAAATTAATTTTGCACCACGGGAAAAAAGGTGTAAGATGAGATATAAACTACAACTTTTCTAAAAAAAACTACTATGATATTCGCTGCAAAACTGTTTTATATGAAAATTTTGTTGGAATGATATAACTTTATAATAATCTTACGTAAAAAACACAAATAACTGCAAATTTCAAAATTGCTATTTTCAATTTTTTTCCCATATTGTTGACAAATTGATGAAAAAATAATTTAAAAAACAGAATTGTCTAATGGCTCATGAACTGCAAAGTTGAGCTAACGTTTTAAATAATTTTTGCACAGTTTTAAATTCCCCATTTATTTAAATAAAATTTGGACAAATGTTTCACATTAAATTTGGCATAAATTGCAATTGAAATTTTGAGAGTCCTTTAAAGATATGTACATACCACTTTTTATGAATATACTCCAAATTTAAATACTTGACATAATGATTATCAAAATTATCTATCGATTCAGCTATTTATAAACTTTTTAACTACGTTTTTGTTACACCAAGAGATTATACTAAACTCCAAGCTGAAAATGTGTACTAAATCATTTAATAAAAATAAAGAGAACCGTTATAAAATGAACCAGCACACTAAAACTAAAGAACTTTATTATCAGATGGAAAGCATCTCTTTTATATCCAAACTCCTTTAATGTAAAGATTTGATCCATTACATTCTTATTTAGACCCAATTATTATATTACCAACTCCCAAGCCATATAAATACCAATAATCTATGCAGACTAAACGAACATTAGTGAATTTATCTGTTTCTTTCTTCCCTTCATATATTTATAACCCCACCATTCCAAATAAATATATTTTATTGTTACTCAATTATCATTGATACTTATAGCCAATTGTTATATAATCCAATATATTCCAATCATAGATATTAATCGTATAGTAGTAATAGCAATTACAATTAGTAACACCAACATCTTCCCCCAAAATCATAGAATCAAAGTCAATTTTATAATTCACATATTATATATCCCAATTAACAACCCTTTGAGATTTTATAAATTTATTACATTTAATTATGGCTAATCTAAATAAGTATATGTTATATATCCAGTCAAACCTATGTGATACAATAATTCCACATTCCACGATATTAACTGAGCTTTATAACATATTAAATAGCAATACAGAACATGCCCTACTAAACTGTGCCATAATCTTAACCAAGATGCCTACACAGAACTGTGGATGCAACAATTTTTTGTAGAAAAAACAAGATTTTTGTCAATTTTTTTTTCAGATACATATGTTATATCCTAACTAATAAGAATTAGACAAGAGTAAAAGGTAGATTTATTCAATGTAGAGAACGAGATTATATATTAAGAAGATTATCAGGTGATACAAATAGTCATTAATAGTGTGACAATAGCAATATCCTGAGAATACAACTACATTAGAGCCATATTTATATTCTGATATAACGACAAAATTTGGGACAAGAATATACTGATCTTTTTTTAAGCAAAACCGAGGATATTTTTTTTTTTTTTTGCGCATTTTTGACAATATCTCTACGAAAAATCAGTATTTTTTAAGAAAAAAACTTATATGTACTTTATAGATTTCACCTAGATCTATAAAATAGATAAAAAACAGCTGCTGCTCACTTTAACGGATATTTTGAAATTTGCTGCAAAAAAAGTCAAAAAATGAAAGAAAAAAAAAGTATTCAAAAAAATTTTATGCCTAAATATGTTATATAGTGCTACAAAAAAAAAGTTCTGTTATTAAAAAGGATTGGCATAGCTTAATTTTCTGTAAAAATATGAACGTTCAAAGTTTTTAATTTTTAGCAGTGAAATATGTGTAAAAACCTGAAACATTAGCACTGAAAAGGTTATATCAACTGAAAAAGAGTGCATATTTCTAGATATTTGTTTCCAGATTAAAATTGAACATCTCGGGTGTATCGGCATATTATGTTTTCTTGGTGTTATTCTGCGAAAAAAGAAAGTGTACCGGTGAAAAAAGTGAGACCCAGTTTCTAGGGATAAAGGGGTCAGTTTTACGTGTTTTTGAGTGTTTCGCAGAATTTAGAAAATAAGGAATAGATAACATAATTTGGCCAATCTATATCTGTTTAGCAGTGTCTAATGTATATATGAAAAGTATATAGTACGAGGTTAGCTATAGAATAGAAGACTTGCTCCAATTTGAAGATTGAAAACTATAAAAATCCAATTTTTTGAAAATTCAAATTTTGCTCCACCAAATATCTACAAAAGTTTATTTTAACTTATGCAGTGTAGCTTCTTCTGAGTACTGTATATCAGAGCGTTAATAAAGTTTGTCAGTTGTATTTGATTGTTATCTTTATCAGACTAGATAAAATTCTATAAAATGAATAGATTATTCTTTATTAGTTAATCAATTAGCTAAAAAGAAAAGCAATTAAGGCCAGGTAATACAACTATTTAGCTTTCGCAAAAAATAATAATATAAAAAGCTATTTTATTATTAGATGTTTCGTAAAGGAACAAATTCAATAACAGTGGCCTAATCTCAATAAAATGTAGCAACGTAGATCATCCATTTTATATCATTTGCATGCGATTTATCATTCTGATATTATATACCAAGTAGACCTAGCAACGTCTTTTTTTTTTATAAAATATAGCTTCCAAGTAAAGCTGACCTATTGAATAAAACTATTCAAATGAAAAAAGGGCCGCTTTGTTATGAGCTTATAGAGAGGATTAATATACTAGTTGGATAAGTGTACCAAATATGATTGATTATATATTTGAATGAACATATGGGTAATTTATAGACGTAATAGACTTATGTTTATAATTCAATAGCGTATATCATGGCGATAGACGCATGAAATGCAGCATCGTGTGATTTGCATGTTAAGCATCATGGCTTGATGGATGGTCTAAATAGATAATTCTTAATCCTGATAGATCAAAAGTATTTCAATCCGAGGCTTTATTAGTAGATATCTCTGTTTTTATACATATTCTGTAAATGGAATTAAGTACTACAATAGGTACACCTTGCCAAAGCACGAATAGTTGGAACAAGCGGAAGCCTTGAGTTCAAATACATCCAATCTTGGAGGCGTAGTCCAAACTCATTTGAAGCTCTACTGCTTAAATATGGAGATTACACGCAGTGTAATAGCCAAATAATATCGTAATGCTCTTTGTAAATCCCATCATTAAGCCTAGGAATGTTTGGAATACACTTCACTTTCTTAAATGTAGTAACTCTATTGGATAGTATAGCTTCAGGCATTAGAATTGTGCTATCTTGTTTTAAAATTAGAAAATTTGTCAATTAATATGCATAAAAGCGACCATTTGATTTATCTTTTCTCCATTAAAAATTGATTTTTTTTAAAACAAAAGAATTGTTCAGATATATGACAAATATACATAAGATTACTACTCCTTATGTTTCAATAAAACATTGAAAAATAAAATAGAATAAAACAAAGATGCCATACACTATCAGTTGACGATTTTCATTATTTGATTGAAGCTATAACTTGCTTATTAAAGACATAGCCCTTCAAAAAGTAGCTTTTCACTCTGTAAAAAATCGAAATCATATCTTTAAAGAGTTTTTTTTTGAACCAGTCGTTAGTACTATATATAACAAACATTTACATTGTGTTTTGTAGCTTGGTGAATATATTACTATAATATTTTCTAGACGTTTTATATACAAATGGTGGCACGGTGCGATTTTTACTGCTGCACCTAGCAGATGAAAAAAGAGTTTTTCAGCAAACTTATTTATTATCTGTTTTGGATCTATACATCTATGAAAATGCTTTCTTATTCTGATTTAAAAGACTGAAGATGGTATGTCGATGCCAATTTAATCGTTAAGCAAATTTGTCAGTGTTATCTGTATTAATATCATCAAATATAAAGACAATATGGGGTCTTGGAATCGATTTTATAAATGTAGAAGAGATTTTGAACGAATTATCTATAATACATTTTTTAACATTCAATGCTTATTATCACAGCGAAAAGATGCTGGAAAGGTTGATATATTGAGTAAATGGTTAATATTTATAATCAAGATCATGTTCTTTTGGACATTTCTTTGATATTTTATAATGAATTTAATTTAGGTTCTATCAAACTCTCCAATTTCGACACATATCCTTTTATATATGACTAAAAAGCTTTATATATACAATTTAATTTCTTACATGAATCTTAAAAAGCTCGCACAAAATGATTGCATTTAAGAAAAGAAATGACACTGTAACGTTTTTCTTTTCCTTTTTATTATTTTATATGTATAAAAAACTATATTACAAACTCTAAGAAACAATCATATTTTTACTTTCTCTTTCCCTTGGTAGCAGCCTTCTTTGGTGGGCCACCACTAGCAGCAGCCTTCTTCATAGCATTTGAAACAGCTTCATCACTTTCAATCCAAGAAATGTCACCCAAATCCAAATCACCAAAACGCTTTTGAAACTTTGTCAATTGTTCACTTTCATCAGTAACACCTTCTTTCAACATGGAAGGATTCCAAAGTGGGTGATTGCGAGTATCTTTGGTTAAACGAATTTGAGCACGAGTAGGTGAGGTTGTTCTGACAGTATAAGTTGCACCATTACTCAAAACAATAGTTTGAAGAAATTTTTCGGGTTTTGATTGTGTTGAAGCCTTTCTAATTTGTACAATTTGGCTTGCTACTCGAGTTGTTGTAGTAGAGTTGAATCGAAACATTGTAATATGTATGTATAAAACAAAAAAATAAGAAGAAGCTCTTCTGCCCTTGTTCCAAAATTAACAAAGATGGGGGTTGATGGCCGGGTGTTGCGGTAGAACTGCTAAATGAAAACCTGTCACTTTTTCAAGCAGACAACCCCCCCTTCTTCGAGCCATCCTTTTGCCCCTATTACCTTGTCAAATCTTATTATACATTCTTTTTAATTTCGTAGATCATGCTTAGAATAAGTCGAAATGTAAAATACAGGCAATCTTTGCATATGCCTGCATTATGTAGACTTCTATCAAATCAAACTTCAAATCAAATAAAAGCATTAGTAGATACAGATTCCGATGTTTGTATCATTAGCCATTCAACATTAAAAAATAAGAAATCCAAAAACCCGAAAAAACACATTCTACCAAAGCCATCACTTTCTCAACGATTAAGAGATTCAGTAATACGAAAAAAACTTTCTGAAGACAATTGGGTTGCATTACCTGAGAATATTTCATACAAAAGTACAAAAAAATTATCACATAATTTCTGCAATTCATCCCTGAAATTTTTTTCTTTTACATTTTAGGTGTACCACCACCAAAAAAAGTTGAAGTAGCAACTTTAGCTCATGGTTTAGAAAAGGTTTTATTCAAGTAATATTTGTATTAATGTCTGTGTATTATGTTTCATGTGTTAATTTATATTTACTAGTCCTGGAGTACATTTCCTTCAAGACCCGAAAACAAAAAATTACAATTTTACACAATATTTAGAGGATATTACACAGCCATTAGACTTTGATTATGATTCACTGCAACCTTATATCACATCTTCAAAAGATAATGTATGTAGATTTGTTTTTTGTATGAAAATATTACTGACCTTTTTTTTTTAAAAAAAAAAATAGAGTCTTGTTGATTTAGCTAAAAAGCTACAAAAACGATATATTGGATCAACATCATCAGTATCTTCAACATTATCTCATTTATATTTTGTTATGTCAAACTTCAAACCTGTAAATACTTCTTGTTTATCCCGTGCATTTGAAAATGAGGTAAACAAACTGATAAATAAGGTTTATGTTTTGATTCTAAAGCAATGTACAATGCAAAGTCAAAAGAATTTACTAGAGGTTCAAGAACACCAGCCTCTATTTACCTGAGGTGGAAGGATGGAGTTTATGCAGTTGACGTAGATAAGTCTTATGATTTAGATGAAACAATATTATCAGTGCTTGTAAGAAGGGTTTATTTAATGTGTAGCTGCAGTAGAAAACTGATTATTACTCGCAGGGAAAATCATTGGAAAAAGTATTGACTTCAGAACCTAATGAATTTGAAAAACATCTCAAAGAAAATTCATCGCAACTAACAGACGAAGAAAAAAATCAACCAGAATCTTATGCATATGGAGAGGTAAAACTTTGTCTTATTTACAAAATATATAATTTATATATATTTGGTTTAACCCTCTTTTTGTTTTCTAGTGTGGAAAGTTCTTATTGAGATCTCAACTTGATTGTTATGATTCAAGGTTACCAAGAGGCACATTTGATTTAAAGACAAGGGCAGCCATGCCAGTTCGATTAGATATTCAAAACTATGCTGTAAGTAGCGCATTTTGTTTGTATATTTATAAATATTGTATTTATACATTTCATATATATAGGACTATTTGGGATATAAACTTAAGCGCTCCAAGGGATTATTTGAATCATTTGAACGTGAATACTATGATATGATACGATCTGCATTTTTAAAATACAGGTAAATAAATATGTCATAAGATGATTAAAGATTATTTTTAAATGTTGTAAACAGTTTCCAGGTTCGTATTGGACACATGGACGGTATTATGGTTGCATATCATAATACTAGCAAAATATTTGGTTTCCAGTACATCTCTCGAGAAGAAATGGATTCTCGTTTATTCGGATCTACTAAAATTGGCGATCAAGTGTTTCGAAATGCATTAGTTATGTTTGAATCTATTTTAGACATGGCAACAGAAAAGTTTCCTCAGCAAACTTTAAGGTTATCATTTGATACAAAGAAACAAGCTCAAACAAAGGAAGCCACTACTAATATTTTTATTGAAGCAGTTCCCAATGCTGCTACAAATACAGAAGCATCACTTGCAGCCACTGAAGCAGAATCAACAAATATTACTGAAAAGCATTATGATCCATATGACAATTTAGCCATGTATTCACTTAAAACACAATCTATAGTAAATAACCTTGCTATTCAAGGACCATTGCAATTCAAAAATCCCCAAAAAGACACTTGGTCTGTACATACAAAAATTGAAGAAATGTATCCCAATGATCCCAAAAAGAGAAAAGAACATTTTATTCAAATGCGTAAATTCCAAGCCTCTGTATATTTACCTACTAGTAAAAAATCAAATCCACTGCATGATATGTTTAGACGTATCAGTGAAAAAGAATTAAAAAATGAAACACAATAATAATAATAATAATAATATAATAATAAAATTAATAAACATTTTTTTTTTTATATAATAAATGATCTTTTTGTTGTTGTAAGGGTATGAATAAAATGTACAAAATGCTTGTAATCCACATGTAATTTAATATTGACGACATTCCAAATCATGCACTGGTTTATGTGCTTTAAGACAACGAATACCACAGTAATATTGTGATTTACATTTAGAACAGACCGGCATCCCTCTCTTTTCAACACCACAATTAGAGCAAGACATGGAACATGATGATGATGCTCCACTAGAAACAGATGATGTTCTAGATGGTAACTTTGGTCTAACACTGTTATTGTCGTCTTTTTGTTGATCGGCAATTAAATGCTCAAGAGCAACCTTGGCAGAGATTTGGAGTTTCTGTTGCTGAGAATCCAAATGAGTTGGATACACAGACAGACATTTACGGTAATAAGTAATCGCTTTATTCAAATCCATGTCCTCACAAAGATTAGCACGACAATGATAAATAGATATACGAATAGTGCGGCCATAATCCTCGCGCATTGACAACTGTGGCTGTTGTGGTTGACTGTGTGTACTTACATTTATAGGTAAAGATAAAGAAATATATCTATCTGGTTGTAAACTGTCATCTTTAATTAGTTTACCAAGTTCACGAAGTTCAGTCATTAATACAGGTAACCATGGCAAATGTGTTGATCGTGAAATGTCAACATGGCATTGTATCAATGCAATAGTTTGCTGGACAATAGCCAACAACATTGCATTGTATTGCATTGAATGCTTACTTTTGTTCAATCGAAATGCAACAAGATAATAATTTGCAATTTTGTCACAGTTGTAACATTTTCCATGTGAATCATGTCTATACTCCGTGGTAGATGCTAATTGATAAGCTGATTCAATTGAGCCTTCTTGATTTAATTGACGTTCAAGATGATCATTTTGACGAATTGGAGATTTTTTATTATCAAATGTCTTGTTATTAGAAAGTAATAAAGTAGGCATTTTTTAGGCTATAAATAAAAAAAAAGAGGGAGAGAGAGAGAGAGAGAAATATAGAATCTAAAATACCAAGACAATCGATATTTAAGCGAGTACAAACCTTGATTACAGCATGTTGGTTCACTTTACACAAAAATATCAACATAGCGGAATATTTTAGCTTTTGGAACTCAAAGCCAAACAAAATCAAACACTTGAGTCAAGTGACCCCATGTGCCTTAATTTATTGTTATGTTGATAGGCAACATGCTTTGATAAATAGAAAACCAGTTGCACTATTCAAAAACTATCATGTAAATCAGCGTGTATTCATTCATTTTGTATTCACTTTACGGCCTTATTTACCTTGACTTGAAACTGAACCAGTAAAATTAACGAATTTTTGCTCGTGGTCATAAATGTCCTTTTTCACTGGTTTAAAATTGTTTGTATTACCTTTGTATTAACTTGGAGGATCATTTTTAAAACAATTGTCAAAATGTATTAGCTATTGTTAAAGATACATATCACAGCTATACCCATTTGCATACATAATAATATACGAAGATGTACTGTAATTCTATATATGATAAGTCTTATTTTTATTCTGGTATTCTTTGTTTCGTCATTGACCTTATTTATTTGTCCATCATTGCTAATTATTTGGTATTTTCCGAGGCTGTCTAGAATACTTTTGTTGGTGTAACCTTCCTGCAGGTCAAAAAGAAGCTTTCTTCCTTAAAATGTATGATGGTTCAAACCTTAGACTAATTTTTGTTGCACCATAATGTTAGTAGACGCCCAGTTATCGGTTGAAAGCGAACTATGTATTCGAATAATACACTGAAATATACCTTCCAGATGTATACAAGCGTTCCTCAAAAATAAAATGAAAATAAAACTTATTATCAAGTATTTTTAACGCAAGATCTACAACCGGACTTAAGTATGATAACTTTATAATGGGGCCTAAGCATTGTAATACAAGCTCTAATAATGTACAATGTATGTATACACAACTGAATAATAAAGTTACAAGCACCGGTTCTCTTTTAAGATTGTGGCTTTCTCCGGAAAATCTCTAACATAAGCTCAACACAAATTAACATGCTGTTTCAATTATCAATACTTTTGCATGACTTTTAACGGTTGATAAATAAAAACGCTCAAAACACCAACATTTGAGAATTGCGAAAGTAAAAGAGCATTTTATTTCTAAAATATACCGGCAGCTTGAAAAATTTACTACAAGTTATAATGATGACTCCAAAATTAATAAATGTTCTTGTAGTATTTGTCGTGAAACACAGAATTCTATACATTCTATAATAATTTGAACCCCATCCCCATAAATCTTTTTTCACTTTAAAAGTATGAATGTTGAAATTAATGTTACAAATGGAGAAAAGAGAGGTGATTTATGATATCAATGTTGAATTTGGTCAAAATAAACTAACTGTGCTAGACCTGAGTTGGCATGACCACAATATTATACAGTCAATTAAAAATCGAAAATGTAACGCAACACTCCATCACTGCTACTATTTACATGGCACCAAAAATATGAAAACATCACACTTAAATGAACGATGCTACCCCTGAGCTGAGTTGAGATGTCAAACGTTTCCAAATTTAGAATTAATTACTAATTTAAAGAATAATAAAACAAATTTCAATGATTTTATATTCAATTACGGAAGTATATATTGGACTTGTTCTTTTTGCTAAGCAATTTTTTTGATTGTATTCTATTTCAAAAAAATTATTTAGCTGAGGCTTTGCATCGTTCAAAATTGTCGCATTAGCACATTTATGGTCGGTAATCTTGAACAAATAATAAAAGTAAATCGCAGACTTCTCGATGTTATATATTATTCATGGCGGTTTGGATAGCTCATTATCAGTTAATAGGAATAGTTTTGTCTGTCATATACTTTTACTTACTGCTTGAAAAGTTCTTTTTCAAATGTTTCTCGCTTACCTTACCTTGTTGCTATTCAAGTGATAAAAAATTATTTTTGATTTATTGTATCTTTTAATTTAGTATTATACATATTCAATTTAGGCGTATATATATATATAGCTATTGATAAGCTGATACGCTACCCCAATTTTAAAGTATGATTTACTAAATTAACTAAAGCTCTTCATACATTGTATTTTTTATATTCATTTTCTGTGCAAATTTTTTGCTTTATTTTTACAATCTCGCTAGACTCTATTTGAATTTTTGAAGGAATAATGAAGTATTATATTTACAAAGTTTCTCTAAAAATATTCAAATAACGACAGTTTTCTAGTATTTTCTATTTACAATTGATGGAATCAATATTAAATATTTAAAAATATTAGAACACAGATTAAAAAAACAATGCTCAAAAAATATAAATATAATATTTATGCATATGAAGTATAAAGGGCATTTATTTATTACTTTCCATGGTTGTCACTGACATACTGTATATGGTAGCTTTAGCTGAGTTAATACCATTTTAATTTGAAACGGTTTATTGAGCCACAAACGCTACCGAAAAATGTGCTTGTTTTAGTCCTACAACTTAACCAGCAAAATAATGGAGGCAAAAGTTTCTACTCTGGCTACTGCTACAGCCGATAGTATGTATTTTGAAACTTCCCCCTTAGCTAGATCTATATTCACTGATTACATTCAATTTTCCGATAGTTTTGTTTTTTAATAGCAAAGACAGAGTTCATCTTGAAAAATGTGCTATAACCTAGCAGAAGCAATAATAGTTGGCTAGTAAAATCAAAATTTGTTATTTGTAGATACACTGCGCATTAAGTGTAACTTTAAAATTCAATTTGAACTATTATTTTTGATTTACTGAAAGGTAAACGTATAAAATTATTCAAATGAGAAATTACCGTTTTGTTACGAGCTTATAGAGAGGGTTTATATACTAATTAGGTAAGTGTATTAAATGTAAATGCTTATACAATTAAAATGAACATGTGGGTGTTGTGTGAATATAATAGAATCATGATTCTATGATTCCATAGTTGCATGACGATAAACGACAAACGCAAGGAATGCAGCACTGTATGATTTGCATGTCAGGCATCATAGTAGGTCCAAGTGGCAGGTAATCAGCTGTCATGAACCTGCCAAGCTTAACCTATTATTATCTTACCCCAAATTGTATTGCATACCAAATTTCAGCTTATGCAAGGCATTTCTTTATTACCCGTTACTGCGACGTAACTAATTATCACTTACAGTACCAACTTGCCTATATCCAGGTTTAGTGTAATTTAGTAACACTGTGTCCCTGAAGTTTAGTTTCATACTAGAAGCTAAACAGTGGCACTCCATAGCCTTTAATTACTTTCTAATTAATCTAAAAATAATATATTCACTTTGCAAATTTTATTTAGTTTCATTAAAGTTACAGTCTAATATTTACAGAATTTTATCAACGCTATATATACTTAGAGAAGGTTATACCCCATACGTTAAATGGATTTTGTTTTGTTTTATTGTAGATACCTGCTTAAGCAAAATTTGAATCTTAAAAAATTAAATTTTCATAGCTTTCAAACTTCAATGTTAAAAACTTGTACTCTTTTCTATAACTAACCTTATACTAACCGCTTCTTATACATAGTAACCTAAACGCTGTTAAATAAATATGAGCTAGTTGTGTTATGTTACTTTCTAGATTAAACTTATGTCTCACGAAAGCTTCAAAAGTACGTAAAATTTACTGCTTTTTTTCTTAAAAACCGAGTCTCACTTTTCATCCCTAATTTGCTTTTTTTCCCACAAATTAACACCAAGAAAAAATTATATGATAATGTACCTGAGATGCCCAACTCTAATCCAAAAACAGATATCCAAAAATATCCTATTTTTTGCAGTTGGTATAATTTTTTCATTGCTAATGTTTCAGATTTTACACGTATTTTATTAGTAAAAGTTAAAACCTTTGGGCCTTCATATATCCACAAAAAATTAAACTATGCTAGTACTTTTTGATGATAAAAACTACTTGTTTTAGGGCTCTATATAAGATGTTTAAGTATGAATAATTTTTGAGCACTTTTTTTTTTTCCTTTTTTTGACATTTTTTGTAGTAGATTTCAAAATATTTATCAAATTAAGTAGCAGATGTTTTTTTATTCATACTATAGAGCCTAATGAGCTGTGTTATGTCCATTTTAGTTTTTTTAAAAATATTAATTTTTCGTCGAGATATTCTCAAAATGCTTAAAAAAAGAACATTCTAGATTTAGCCTCCAAAAAAGACGAGTATACCCTCCTTTCAAATTTTGTATTTGAAAAAAAAATTGACAAATATCCTGTTTTCTCTACGAAAAATGTACCCAAAAAGCTTACCAATAGCTAGATCAATAGGTAATTTTGGCGCGCATGTTTTCAAATATTTAAATTTGAAACATATTTATAAAAAGTGACGTGCATCTTCAAAAAACCTTTAAAATTTCAGTTGCATTTTACGCAAAATTTAATCTGAAACATTTGTTCAATTTTTGTTTTGTTAAATGCAGAATTTTAAGCTGTACAAAAACCATCTAATACGCTATCTTAACTTATTCTGCAGTTCATGAGCTATTAAACAATTTTGTTTTTTGGATCATTTTTGGATCTTTTTGGATTGATATGTCAAAGCAATTTTGAAGCTCAGTCATTATAGGTTGTAAGCTGTAATATGAGCAATTATTTTGATTATCTCGACGAAAAATCAATATTTTTTGATGAAACAAAAACGCCAGAGTAGCTCCCAGTAGGAAATACTTTGTGACGGCAAAAAATTAGCGTTTTAATTTTGGGACTAAATTTCTTTAATTGATTTTAGGTCAGTGGAGTCAATAATGAGCCAGCACGCCTATATTTTAAAATTAGCCGCTCTATTTTCGAGCAAATATCAATGGCTTGTAGAGGAGAGGTGCATTTATGTTAGAAATTTGATATGATTAGACCCGATATTAGGCAAAAAAATTTGAAAACTATCTGAAATCTACTTTTTACAGCTGTAAAAAAAAACTGAAAAAAAACCCTATCTTGCCGAATTTCAATCTGACTAATTTTGGATTTTACATGAGAGTAGGTACACATTTTGAACACAATCACATAAAAGGACACTTTTTATAACCTACTGTGTGTTGAGAAAATTGTTATCAAAGTACACCTATACCTTGCTGAAGTGCTCTTATTGAAAATGATTATAATGCAATCTCTACGAATATTAATTCTAAGTAAACTGCCACTCTACATAAGCATTGTCGTAATTATTTACTATAATCATCCCTAATATTAACTTTGGTGAGCCATTTTGCATTCGGTAAACTTGAACAACAGGTTGGGTACCTACAGTATTATTTTACCCGTTATTATACTGTATATAACCAGCGAGCTTGCCAGATCTCGCTTAATATAAACTCAAATAAGTTTCAATTGCAGTGGTACTGTATAAATAAAATCGAATAAATTTAAGGTATCCACTAGGGGAAAAAAGGTTTAAAATGAGGTATAAACTGCAAATTTTCTGAAAAAATTACTATGGCATTCGTTCATTTATTGCAGAAACTGTTTTACATGAAGATGTCGTTGGAAAGGTATAACTCTGTAGCAATCTTACATAAAGGAACAAATAATTGCAAATTTTAAAATTTTTATTTTCGCGTTTTTTCCCATAGTGTATTTATTTGACACTTGCTTTGCTTTAAGTTACCTCTTATAAGCTTAGAAGAGTTAGGATTGTATTATTCACACTGTTTTTTATATTTTTTTCTGCTGGTGCAGCAAAAAAAAATGAGAGAAGCAGTGTAGTGCATCATCTTCATATATTAATTAAAAAAGAATGAATAATGAAGCAGTTCTTTAGCTGCTTGATAAAAGCAAGATATTGTTTATATATATTGATACAGTCAAACCTCAATTTAAGGGCGTGCTCGTGGTTTCTTTTAAAAAGCCCCTTATATCTAGGGTGATGTATCATTCTATCATTCTTAACCTGATGTGCCAAATCCGAAAGGTAAACAATAGTTCAAGGACCGAAACTTGATCAACAAATAAGCAACTAAATCATGCTTCCAGCAGCAAGATCTTCCAGCATGATATTTCAACACTATATTATATATATCACAACATATTACTATTAAACAATAACATCCCCAACAATATTTATTACCCCATCGTTTTCTCAAACTAAATAGTATATATAAACTCTCTCAATTTCATTCAAATAAATGACATCTCTTTACTTGATTGATTTTCTATTTTTTATTCAATAGTTTATATTCTGATAAATCAGAGGGCCTCCCTTAAATCAAATTTAAAACACAGATCAACTTCAATTTAAGAAAGAAATAAAGGCATCTTAGATAATCACACCACATCCTTGATCCATGATACAAAAGCTTCCTTTATGTCGAGGTTTTTATTATATTGAGGGACCTTATATTGACGTTTGACTGTATATCTATAATACAACTTCATATCACCAAACCAAAAAATAAATCGTCTATTATGCAAGTAGCAGACATCTCACTCAATTAAAGCTTATTACCTTACACCGTTGTCCCTTTTTTTGTCCCTTTGACATATTGTACTTACAGAATGAATATGATTTATTAATTACAATTATAACATTACTATTATCGTCTTTGTTTTCAATGCAATTTTACCTATCAATATAGTCTAACTATTAAAATTAATTCGCGTAACGTGTAATCGTTGTAAAGTGCTTGCCTCTGTTATACGTATGGAAGCAATCCCGTTTATAAAAAGACGTGGCAAAGCGTGTTTCATTATGATACATATACACATTGACAATTTGAGAAGATTTTAATTTTCTTTTGGATTTTAGTATATTTGTATTAAGTCTAATATCTGAGAGAGGTAAAAAATGCAATTGTGTGAATTTAATAAAATTCACCGTTGCCATGCAACATATTGCATGACTAAAATGATAAAAACCACAAATAACGAGATGTTCAAAGAATTTGTTTTCCTTGAATTTAATAAATAGTGTATTAATTCCTTATTCCTCATAAATATACAAGAAACTTTTGTAAATCCAATTAAGGTATTTGAATTGAACAAAACTATTTTACTACTCTGCTTCAATTTACAATGAGTTGTTCCATTTGCAACTACAGTACTATATTTTGTAATTTAAACATCCCCTACATACCATTGCATTGCAAAAAAATAATAACTTTGGCAGATTTTCTTTGAACTTTCACACATCTCAGGTGTGGCGGCAGTTTAAATCCAAAATTTTCTGATGATGAAAAAATTGGACAAAAACGATCCTAAATTTTTAAAATGCAAAATTGACAGCAAACATGTATAGTAATCTAGCTAACTTTATTAAGTAACCTCAACATAAAATTTAATTTTCTATCTACTAATATATTTATTGAAAACGTTTATCACCAAAAATTTTGTAAAAAAAGCAAAAACATTAAAATCAGTTTTTGGTAATTTTGAAAATATGTTTATAGTTAAATTTTAAAGTTAGTGGTACAGACAAATAACGCAAAAAAATATCTATTATTTGAGGCATTATATGTCACTCTAGCTCTATTTTTCATAGAGTTATTAGCTTTTTTCGAAAAAGTCAAATTTTGGACGAGGGTATACAAGGAGAAATTGATGTTTTTTTCGAGATTAATTTTATAATAAAATATGATGAAACCAAATAAAAGAATCATTTTTGGCTTATAAAGTATATGCTTAAAAGGTTGCTATCTCAAATTACAGTCCATTGAAGTTGCGTTTTTGTATGCTTTTAATGGAAATAGCTTTATAAATAGTGTATGAGCTAGATTGGGATTTTTGCTAGAATTATTTTTCTTTCTTATATATCTGTTTTAAAATATTGGTGTTTCAGATTACTTCAAAATTGCAAAAGTTACCAACTAAAAAATAAATTTTGTGGTAATTTTTTTGGTATTTTAAGGTACAGTCAGCATAAAACGGAGTTTGATAATTCAGGTCCCGTAATTCGAGCCTGATATGTAGTAAATTGCTCTTTGTTGAAGGGGTTTTCTGGTGCAATCTTTAGGGCAACGTTGTAAAAAGTTTTCTAACATACACACTCTGACCTCCTGTTTTATACTCTCAGAGCACATGGATGCCCTCAAACAAGATGGTCGATAGGCTCACAAGGCCATCGATGCGCTCATATGAGAGTATCTCAGATATTGAACAAATAGTTAATCAATGTAAAGTTAAATTATTCCACTTTTGACATACCATTAAATTGTATTTTCGATATAGATTTACGCAACTTAATCGTACTACAGTCGAACCTCAATTTAAAGGCGTTCGTGGTTTCTTTTAAAAAGTCTAATCCTAGCAAGTTTAGGTTATGTTGTTACTTCAGACTTTGTTGCTACAAATAATGAAGATTTCAAAGTATTTAAAGATATAGTAGATTCTACTTTCTACTTACGATAAAAAAAACCCCCATAATACAATGCAGATGCAATCAAGTTACATTAAATGGGGTTTCTCAAAAGATTAGAAAACATTTTCAGTATTTACATCTAGTAAAAAAAATTTGTACCTAAAACTGTTCTTTTTTTAATTTTGGGGCCAATAATATTATAATAAAATAAGGGACATGTGGAAAGAAAAAGTTCCCTTAAATGTAGATTCGAAATAAGGGATTTTAAGCTGTAAAATTAGTCCACCAGTCTTCGGTGGATACAAAAACCTCCTTTATATTGAGGTTTGACTGTATAGAATTATCCTTTTATAACGTCATATTATTGCGTTCTTGAAGTACAATTAAGGGCGGTATTGAGCCATTAAATCTGTCTGAGAATAATCTATGGATTAATGTTAATTAATCATAAATCATATTTAATAAGCTGTGCTTGCAGAGCTTGTGAATTATCCGCAGTGCTGAGGATATTTTTTTTTTCACATTTTTGAGGATGTCTCTACGAAAATCAGTATTTTGAAAAAGATAAATTGTATTTAGTTGAGCTTAACGAAGTCTATGAAATGAATAAGAAGTTACTGCTGCTCAATTTAATGAATTTTCTGAAATCTGCTGCTACAAAAAAATGTCAAAAAGGAAAAAAAAAAGTGCCTGGAATTTCTTCATACATATATATATTATAAAGCAACATAAAACAAGTAAATTTTATTATCAAAAAAGGTTAGTATAACGTATAGCGTAGTTTTCTGTGAAGATATGAAGGCTCAAAGCTTTCAATTTTTAGCAGTGAAATACGTGTAAAAACCTGAAAATGAGCACTGAAAAGGTTATGTCAATTGAAGAGAGTATATTCCTGGGTAACTGTTTTTGGATTACAGCTGAACATCTTAGATACATTGGCATATAATTTTTGCTTTGTGTTATTTAGTAAAAAGAAATAGCTTGGTAAGGATGAAAAGTGACACTCAGTTTCTAAAAAGAAAAAGTAGTGCATTTTATCTGTTTTAGTATTTCGTGAGATATAAAATTAATTTAGATATAAACAGCATAATATGACCAAGCTATATCTATCTAGCAGTGTTCATCAAGGTATTTCCAAAAAGTATTTTTTTATAAGGTTAGTTGTTAAAGAAAAATATGGTGCTTTGGTTTTATAGACTAGCAACTTCAAAATGCAATTTTTCCCGAAAATTAGCTCTTCTAAGGATATTTAGTAACTACCAAAGGTTCAGTTGGCAAAATTCAACTTTCTGTAAGTTCAATTGAGATAAATTACAAACTTCAGGGCATTTATTTTCATCCATTTGAAGACAATTGGCCCAAGATGATACTGCTATAGTAACTAATACCTATTTCAGCAGTAAAGTGTGTTGATTCTAAAATTTCGGTCTTAGCAATATCCAAAAACTCAAGAATGATTGAGAATACGAAATGTATAAATAAAATTAGTTATTCGCTAGGTATTTTATTTTGGAGGTTGCAGCATATTCCCAATCGAAACAACACCAACCCGTATTAAGAAACATTTACATAAGTAAAACAGGAAAGATACATGATATCATTTTTCCAAATATATAGAACAAACAGCTTGAACTATATTTTTCGCTGACATACAGTCTTTGTTGCATAGTGGGGATGCATATATTATCGCATAGGTGACTGTCCGCAAATGACAATTGACGGAAGGGATCCTCAAATTCAATTTAAAGCCCCTGGCAATTACTATTTTCCTTTTTTCTTATTGTATATGTCAAAAAATATGCTTCGAAATTCAAATCACTTGAAGAGAGTATTAATCAGCAAATATACTACACCTACAGGGTGTGGAGGTATATTCAGTGTATGTCAAAAATCTCTGTATTCCACTGCACCAGGTAAACTTTGCATTAGTCAAAAAAAATCCTTAATTTGAAAGCCCCTTAATTTCTATTGTCAATAGATTTCGAAATTGGAAACAAAGAAACAAAAATCAACGGAAAGATTCTTAGTAGAGATGAATGGACAAACATTTCACCTACAGTTTTATCAAAAGTAAATCGCAAATTACATTTACAACCTCAAAATCCCATATCCATCATCCGTCAATTAATTGAAAACCACTTTCAAGATTTCAAAACTTACAATGATCTTAGCCCTGTTGTAACCACCAAACAAAATTTCGATGATTTACACATTCCAAAGGATCATCCTAGTCGTACAAAATCTGATAATTACTATTTCAACAAGGATACAGTACTTCGTGCACATACTTCAGCTCATCAGTTAGAAGGTTTAGCATCTGGAGCCGATAAATTTTTGATTAGTGGTGATGTATATCGTCGTGATGAAATTGATTCATCTCATTACCCTGTATTCCATCAGATCGAGGGTTTCTTTTATTTAGATAATGATATTCCTAAATTAGAAGCAGAATTGAAACGAATTCAAGCAGCAGAAACACCCAATATTGAATTAGTAGACGATACCATTATTAAACCTGAAAATCCTTACCAAGATTGCCATACACCTGAAGCTGTAGATTTGATTTCAGCACATTTGAAGCATTCTATCAATTCAATGATTAGAAATCTCTTTGCTGATGAAAAGGATTTAAAAGTACGTTGGATCGATGCTCATTTTCCCTTCACTAGTCCTAGTTGGGAAGTTGAGATTTTATACAAGGGCGAATGGCTCGAAGTATTAGGTACTGGTGTTGTCAATCAAAAGATCATGAAACAAGCTGGGTTAGATAATAAAATTGGATGGGCCTTTGGTATGGGTCTTGAAAGATTAGCTATGGTCTTGTTTGGTATCCCAGATATTCGTCTATTTTGGTCAGAAGATAAACGATTCGTAGATCAATTTACTCCTGGAAAGATCAACAAATTTGTTCCCTTTTCAAAATATCCTCCTTGCATTAAAGACATTTCATTTTGGTTACCTGAGGGAGAATGGCATGAAAATGATTTCTGTGAATTAGTTCGTGGTGCTGCTGGCGATATTGTTGAGACAGTAGAGTTGGTAAGTTTACATGAGAGATAAGGTTCTTAAATAAGCCGAGATTAACTAGCGAATGTATGGATTGTTAGATTGATGATTTCAAGCACCCCAAGACAAATAAGCGTAGTTTATGTTATCGTATCAATTATAGATCAATGGATAGAAATGTCACAAATGATGAAATCAACGAAATTCAAGAAAAAGTACGTTCTGTTGTACAGGATGAGTTTAATGTAAAACTTCGATAGGTTTGTATTCACTACAAGACGCGCTAATGAGTCGTGATTATTCGTGTTGTTATTTTTTTTTAAAAAAAATAAGACATTTTACATGTAGACAAACATTTAATAAACATCAAATATGCAATTTATATAGTTAATCGCCAATAAACATAACACTGTACTAACTTTTGATAAGGCATGTGATGTTATATATGCACATATAAAGCATATTTTTTAACGTGATGAGTTCGACCCTTTAAATGGCCGAATTTGAATAGTTTCGCAATATATTTTGTGATATCCCCCTGCTTGTTCTTCCTTTCTTTCTTTTTATCTTTTTTTTCTATTTTTGTTGCAAAATCGTTACTTATACTAATGGATGCAAAGGTTGAAGTAGTTTCTTCCACATCACCATCATCTACTGCTGCTAGTTCTTGTTCTATTAGAAAAAAGTAAAGTTTTTTTTTTTTTTACCAATTTTTTAATTGCTTTTTGTTTTTAATCAATTATTTTATAGCAAAACACTTGCAGTATTTTCTTCACTTGAAAATATCAATACTCATGCAATGAGTCAAAAATTGCAAAATATTTTACCTACAAAAAGATATTCAATTTCGCAAGATTCAAAAGATAAATTCTATGCAATTCATCACATTCAACAGCAACAATTAAAAGATGAAAATGATAATGAAAATACTGAGCCAACTTCTTTAACAAAAAACAAAAAGAATAACCGTGGTCGTAAAAGAATGTGTGATAAAACAACAAGCGATAATATATTATCATCATCTTTATCAATTCAACAACCACAACATCAGCAACAGCAGCAGCAGCTCAACAAACAACGAAAGAAACCACGTCAACAAACAAAATCACGTAAAGATCAACATTCCATACCTTCTTTATATCAAACATGCGTTGGATTATGGCCAAAATCAAATACATTAGACGAACTTGCTTATGATCAAATTAAAGCAATGAGTAATTTGTTAAAAGTTAGACTTTGTCAAGCTAAATTCAAAATGATGGCAAGACTTGACCAAGATAACGAATTATTCACTTTCTTATCTGAAGAATATGTACCACCAAAACCAACATTACACCAGCCAATTCACCTTGCTTCGAAAAAAAGACAAAATAAATCAACCATGTCTATTGTCGGCAATGGCAAAAACTTATTTGCACGCAATAACAAATTTAACAAAGCCGAACCATCTGCCTCTCTTAATGCAAACGATACTTTGACTAATGCTTTTAATGAAACATTTGGTGCTATTCATAATGATTCTATCACTACTTCGCCACAAAGAGCAAAGAATCAAAAAGAGCGCAAGAGAAAAACACCTAAATCTGCAACACCTAAGCAAAAACGTGTTGCTACACCAAAGAGAAGATCTGCTGCTGCTGATGTAGTACCCATTACCTTGTCAGATGGTTCATCCTTTTATTTCTGTGAACCATGCAACAAGAAATATAAAAATCGTAATGGCCTAGCATATCATATGGAAAGATGTAAGAATTCTGATAAATCAAAGCAATTCTCACAACAACAGCCAAAAACACAACAACAACAACAGCAGCAACAAGAGCAACGAGAGCAACAACAGCAAACAGAAAGTAACTCATATGCCGTTTGTTGTCAACAACAAAGTTTAGAAAATATGCCAATGATTCAATGTGATACTTGTAGAAGCTGGCTTCATTCTGATTGTGTTGGTTTATCTGAGGATTATTTAGAAGATAGCTTCTATTGCCCGGAATGCAAAGAGAATCGAAATCATGTGTCTGAAGCAAATCAAGTCGGGAAAGACTTATTACAATGTTTATTAGAAGCTCAAGCAAGTGATCAAGATCAAAACCAACAACAACAACAACAAATTACTTTACAACAAGAGCAAATTGATCAAATCCAAGAATTCCTAAATAATCAGACGCCTTCTCAACAGAACGATACTCAAGAAGAAGATGAACTACTTAGTGTACTAACAAATCAAGGCGAAGATGACGATTTACAGTTACAACAATCATCGCAACTTCATATTTGGGATGATTTCAATGCTTCATTCGAAAAAAATAATACTGGAGAACAATGGAGTTTATTAGATGATGATGAACCATTTTCAAATTATGATACCGATATACCTAGTTCGGCATGGAATATGAGCGATATAGGCATGTTTGGTCAGCCTCCTTCTCTTTTATTCTCTGATAATTCGGTCAATACCAACGATGATACAAATGCTCCTTTGATGAGTGATTTATCCAATTCTTTACCTTTAAATGATATATCTCCTACCCCTAATGCTCCTACTTGTGGCGCTCCAACGCCTCTTGGTGATGTGTCTACCCCTTCAGGTATTTCCTCCAATGCACATACACCTATTCAAACTGCTGATGGTTTATGGTTTCAATTTGCAAACTTTGAAGATGATTATCAATGCGACAGTTAATTGAAAAATTGTCCGCCCTCCCGTACTCAAATAATTTGCGAAGCCAAAATAAAGATATTTTATCATGATATATGAAATAAAAAATAATCCTCAGATGCTACTCTTTGTTATAGTATTTTTAATTTTTAATTTTTACTAGTGAAATTTGAATTCAAACGATTCAGAATAACAAAAAAAAAAAACTTTCTAAAAAATCGCTGATCTTACTAAATTATGGTTGCACTGATCTAAACACATCATATGCACAGCTTATTCCTAGTGCATAATTGATACATTTAATAATAATAAAAAAATGAAATGTTTATTTATTGAAAAAGTGTTTCTTCATGTTTCTTCTTTGATTTAACTGTACCAGGCTTGCCTTGAGCATCAGGATGAATAGCCAATTCGTGAGGAACCTTGGAAATACTTGATTTAGCAAGCATTTGTCTAAGGTCGTACATAACTTCAGCATCTTTATTAGATAAAAATGTGATTGCCACACCAGAATTACCAGCACGACCTGTACGACCGATACGATGGGTATAATCTAAAAGAAAAGAAAAAAGATAATTAACAAATCATGAAAAAGTTGTTTAAATGAGTAAGATGATGATACCTTCAATAGTCTTTGCCATATCATAATTAATAACAAGAGATACATTCTTTACATCAATACCACGACCAGCAACATCTGTAGCAACCAATACACCAGCAGATCCATTCTTTAGTTGTGCCAAAGCAAGTTCTCTCTGTTCCTGAGATTTACCACCATGAAGAGTAACAGCATGTTGTCCTGATCTATTGATAGTTTTTGATAGTGTGTCAACGCCACGTCTTTGATTAACAAATATAATGATAGGTGGTGCAAATTTGCCAGAGTTAAGAATCTCCATGAGACGATTACTAAAATGAAATAAGTCATGTTAATCACAGCATTTACCGTTAAATTAAAATATACATACGTCTTTTTGTTTTCATCATTAATCATTTCTACACGCTGTTCAACAGATTCTACAGCTTGGCCAGCTTGACCAATAGTTACAACAGCTTCTCTGCGCAAATACTTCTTTGCTAAACGTTCTACAGCGGTAGGCATTGTAGCGGAAAACATGGTAGTTTGTCTATACTTGTAACCTTGAGGTGGCTCCACTTGCATTTCATCATCATTCTCAGGCTTCATATTGGTAACTGGTAATGCATCTAAAATGAAGTTTACATCTGCTTCCATACCCATATCAATCATACGATCAGCTTCATCCATAACAACATAAGTACATTGATTCAAAACAAGAATTCTTCTATCCAAACAATCCTTTAAACGACCAGGTGTAGCAATGATAATTTCTGCACCATTACGTAAATTGAATGATTGCTCTTCAATTGCATGACCACCCACAATAGAAACACAAGTAAAACCTAAAGGCGTGGCAAATTTAACAGTTTCTTGTTCAATCTGTTGAGCCAATTCACGAGTAGGAGCCATAATAAGAGCATAAGGGCCTTCAGCCATATTTTCTTCAGTAATCTTGGGAAGATCCGAGATATAAGTCAATAACGGAATCACAAATGAAGCAGTTTTACCAGAACCAGTTTCTGCAATACCGATAATATCTCTGTTTTGAATACCAATAGGAATGGCTTGTCTTTGAATAGGTGTAGGCTCTGTATATCCAACGCTTTCAATAACTCTAAGCATCTTTTCAGGCAAACCTGATTCAGCCCAAGAACGAATGGGATGAGGGATATTGCCACCTTTAGTTGAGATATTAAAGTCTTCTTTGAAAATACGCCAATCTCTTTCTTTCATTTGATCCAAAGGCTTCTCGGTCCAATGACGCTCATCCCATTTAGTTTTAGCCTCTTTCTTGATAGACATATGTTTAAGGGCAACTGCTCTTTCAACTTCTTCGGTTGTTCTACGTTCTTTTAAAAGCTGATCATAGAATTCAGATTGCAATTTTTTTTGTTCTTTACTGTCAATACCAGCAAGATGGCCACGACCAAACATTTGAGCATTGTGTTTATTGGCATACAATGGATTAAAGTCGTATGATGTGTCTTCTCCAGCATCCCAATCAAACACAAACTTACGTTCATTCATTCTACGAATCTTTCTCTTTTTACGTTCTCCACCAAAATATCTTTCTCGAATAGCTTGCTTTTCTTTTTCTGTTAATGCTGCGTCTTCTTCTTCAGCAAGGGCTGCTTCATCAATAGCTTCTCTTTTACCATCGCGGTTTCTTTTATTATAATTATAATCACCACGTCTATCTCTGTCTCTGTTTCTATCTCTATCTCTGTCGCCTCCTCGGCGATCATCATAACGAGATGATGAGGAACGAGAAAAATCTTGGGTTTTTCTATATTCATCTTCTGCTGCTAGATCAAAATTTTCTCTTGCTTTTCTTTCTTCCTGTTGTTTCTTTCTTTGCTCTTCAACCTGTTGCTGGCGTTTTTCCAAAGCTATTTTTGCACGTTCTTCCTTTGTCAAAAATTTAGGTTTGTCTGTAAGTTTTTTCTCTTCCTCTTTCTTTTGTAATAATTCTTCAATTGAAATTGGAACTCTTTTTTTGGGAGCAGGTGCTGGAACTGAAGGGGAGGCAGATGTCATTCTAACATCTTCGTCAATTACAGTATCTCTACTGTTTCTTTCGCTTTCATAGCGACGATCATGTTCATATCGTCTACTATTATCTTCACGCTCATCACGGTCTTTATTTGATCGACTGTCTCTGTAATCATCGTAACGCCTATTGTCACGTCTATCATAATTTCTGTCGCTTCGACTATATCTATCCTCACTTCTTCTTGATGGTGAGCCAGAACGATTGTATGAACTAGACATACTTGTTTGTTGAATAAAGAATTAAAAACAATTTTTTTCATTTAAACTTGACCTTATGCTATTCTGCGGAGTGCTATAATAATTATAATAGTCTGTTCAGGCGTTGTATTGCATGTCGCAGTATTTCGTGACCACTGGCAACAACATTTTGAGTTATCCCCCCCCCTCCAACCCCGTTCCTTGTTTTACGGCATATTGTGTCATTGGAAGCTTAGATGGTACAAGATCAAGCATTGATTGTCATATTGCCTAATTTTTTGCTCTGATTTGTTGATCTGTTTAGACATTCAAGCCTTCATTTCAAGATATATTTGCATTTATATGATGATCACAAACCAGGTTATTTGTGAAACTTGTGTTATCTTTTTATCAAGCATATGACTCAAGTGATTTTATCTAAATTTGAGTTACATTCAGGGTAAAAGGAAACCCCAGATTATAATTCTCGGGATTTTTGACTATAAATTTAGATATTTCCCATATAAATCATTTTACTCTCTTTGAATGCCATGTCTACAACAGAAACAATTCAACTAACTACATTAAAAAAATTAGATGAATCTTCGTCATCCAAAATAGACTTCTCTGACATTACTCATCAAGAGAACAGCAATAATGATATAAACCAGAAACAGCATGATAATCAAGATCAAACAACAAGCCGTTTTCAACAATATAAAAAAGTCGCATATGCCTTATTTATTCGATATTGGTTTTTACTTGGCTTGGCTATCGTTATTGGATTAGCATGGGCATTTCCTCAAGTTGGCAAAGCCAATGGAGATATTGAAGCACAATATACAGTCAAATGGGGAGCAGTTATTGTTATTTTCTTACTATCAGGTTTAGGGTTAGAAGTAAGCGTAATGCTGAAAACCATTCTAAGATGGAGACTCCATTTAATCGTACAAACAATCAATTTTATCTTATTGCCGTTTATTATGTATGGTATCGTTCGATTCTTTATCTCGGTTCATGCTGATCTAGATATGACTGTATATAAAGGTTGGATGATTGCATTATCTACAAGCACAACTGTTTCATCTAATGCCATTATGACTCGAAATGCAAACGGAAATGACGGTGCAGGTAAGAATTTTTTTTTTTTTTTTTGTGAATATCTCTCAACCTTAATACTTGCATTTTACAAACAGCACTTTTCAATGCTGCATTGGGTAATGTATTGGGTATTTTTGTATCTCCTGCGTTAATGACAGCCTTTCAAAATGATCCTATTGTCTTTGAACCAGGCACTGATCGAGGAAATCCAGATTACCTCAGTGTATTGAAAACTTTGGGTAGTACGGTATTAGCTCCTTTGGTGGTAGGACAAATCATTCGCTATCTATTTTCCGCACGGGTAAAGTATTTGGCAGCAAAATGCAAGTTTTCAATTATCAATAGCTTGGCTCTATTGTGTCTTGTTTGGTCTGTTTTCTGTGATGGTGTGGCTAGTGATGCGTTTACTAAAATGACTGGTGTAGATATTGTAGCTATCATTTTTGTGGATATTTTCATGTATTTATTCGGTTGTGCTGCTTGCTTGTTTGTTGCAAGATTACCTTGGCCAACAAAATATATAAATGAACCCAAATGGGTTGCAAAATGGAGGTTCTCAAGAAAAGATTCTGTAGCAATTATGGTATTTATGCCATTGTGTACGTTCGTGCCAAATAGTAATTTACTCTTTGTATAGTATTGTGGAGCTACTAAAACTGTTTCCATGGGTATTCCATTGATCAACGTTTTATATTCGGATAGTAGCTATGGTGTAGTTGGCGTATTATCGCTTCCTCTTTTGATGTATCACATTTGCCAGTAAGTATTACATTATAGTTCAAATATAGCTTGAAATCTCATGTGTGTGTGTGTGTATGTGAATTTTATTAGGCTGTTTATTGGTAACTTTCAGGTACCACTTTTGAAAAAATGGATTGAAAATGATCCCACAGAAGACGACCCTATAAATGATAGCTCTGAGGTCTTGCCTAGAGAGTCCACAGAGTCAAGTCAATTATCTACTATGAGAAGAAGAGCAAACTAAAACGAATGCAGGAGAGAATAGATTATGCTGTAGTTTAAAAAAAAATCCAATTGTACAACAAAAATATCGAATATTCAAATCAATAAAGTGAATTGGCCACGAATACCAAACAGGTAACTTAATTATATACATTTTACACTAAAAGCTACAAGTGATTTTTGTCGGTTTTAATACATGAGCTTGGTGAGTTTCATTGATGGGTATTTAAAGAAAAATATCTAAAAATAACCGTATATTATGAAGTAAAATACTATGCATAACTCCATTCATTAGCGGCTTATAATAATAGTAGTAGTATATACATCACTTAGTATGGCATTCGCTTGAAAATTAAATGATCTGCTGGTGGTGCGATTGAGGAAGGAACTAAAACTGTAACAATGGCGGCTGTTATGTACATTAATAAGTACGTAACTTTGTTGTTTGCTTTGCACGTTTCCTAAAAATCGACTAGCAGGATGAAACATCGATTCTTGTATATAATTTGTGTACATATTTTTATTTATGGTAACCCATAAGAGCTTATATGATTTAAAATCAAGCAGGAATACATGTTTTATCATGCTACCGAATCGAAATTGAGACATTTCAGGAAAATATTTGGATGATTATCTTTCTCACTAAATAAAGCCAAGAAAACATTATATATCGATGTACCTGCGATATTCAGCTGTAATCCAAAAACAGCTACCCTGGGATATACTCTCTTCTTCAGTTGATATACCTTTTCAGTGCTAATGTTTCAGGTTTTTGCATGTATTTCACTACTAAAAATTGAAAGCTTTGAACCTTCATATCCTTACAGAAAATTAAGCTATGCCATCCCTTTTTGATAATAAAACCTCTTTGTTTGTAGCACTCTATAGCATATTTTAGCATGAAAATTTTTGAGTACTTTTTTTTCTTTCATTTTTTTTTGACTTTTTTTTATCAAATTTCAAAATATTGGTTAAATTGAGCAGCAGTTATTTCTTATTTATTTTATAGATCTCGGTAACATTTATCAAGTCCGTTTAAGTTTTTTTCAGAATATAGATTTTTCGTAGAGATATCCTCAAAAATGTGCAAAAAAAGAATATCCGATTTTATTCCAAAAAAAAGACCAGTGTACCCTCATCCCAGATTTTGAATTTTTTTTTTAAAAAAAAAGTAATAAAATTTCTGTTTTCTCTACAAAAAATATAGCTAAAATGTTCATCAATAGTTAGATCTATAGATAATTTAGCTGCAAGATGTATTTAGTATTTGAATATAAGCTATTTCTATAATAAGTTATGTCTATCTTCAAAAAATTTTCTAAATTTTCAATTGCATTTTATTCAAAGTTTAATGTAAAACATTTGTCCAAAATTTTTATAGATAAATGCAAAATTTAAAACTATACAAAAACTATTCAGTACACTAGCTCAACCTACTTTACAGTTCACGAGCTATTGAATCATTTTTGGATCAATTTGCCACGCTATAGGAAAAAACACGAAAATAGCAGTTTTAAAATTTGCATATATTTATTTCTTTACATAAGATTGTTATAAAGTTATACCTTTCCAAAAAAATCTTCACGTAAAACAGTTTCTGCAACAAGTGTCACAGTAGTTTTTTCAGAAAAACTGTACTTTATATCTTATTTTACATCTTTTTTCCCGTGGTGCCATCAACTGAATTTCTTAGTCGTTGAATCCTCAACATATTTTGAAAATTCTAAAGATTATTTTTAAATAGGATCGGATTTGCGATAATATATTTAAAAAGAGTACAATAAAAAGAATGTGTAATTAATCAGTTCTTCAACTGTACAATAAAAACAAGATAAGGTTTATTTAGATATAAAAGTATTGCCTTTTATAATGATTTAGTGTTGAGCTCCTGAGATACAATTAAGAGCGGTATTGAACTATTAGATCTGTTTGAGAGTAATTTATGGATTGATGTTAATCAATCATAATTAAGCCGTGATTATAGAGCTTGTGAATTGCCCTGTTTCAATGCTGCGCTTGTTGTGCCTGGATTGTAGTTTGATATATCTTGACAGCTACTTGAATGATTAACCGCTGAGGTTAAAGAGTATGGTGTCATGATTTGAGTGGTCCGAGCCTTTCGGTTAATTGATTGAGAAATAATAAACTAGGCGTTTCTTATATCCGATTCTAGAGTTCTTTCATATTCTAAATAGTAATCAATGGATTGTATAATCTATTGATTGGTTATAGAAGGCGATAAGGTATGATACTTGGCAGAATGCAACAATTATTAATCTTTGATCAAAAAGATATTGCTTGATGAGGCATTAATTTAAAATTTTTTGACATCGGAAGCATCTAGAAACGCTAAAGTTGCTGATCAGCTGGGGGTATTTAAAGAAGTAATACTTCACAATTTTTTAGCTTTCACCTGAAATTATAGGATTCTGTATTTTAGAAGCAATTTATCTGTCAGTGAAAGTTATTTGTGCGTAAATCCTGTTTCTAGAAAGAATAATAATAAAGACTAACAAAATTTACCATGGAGAAAGTAAGCTTTATTATTAGAAGAACTAGGGGTTAAAGAAGGAACCAAGAGCTCCAAGATCTTGGCTTAAAAGACTGTTTATAACAATTACATTTCAATATGAGTTCGAAATGGGATTAGCTCTAAAATGGCTGTTTAATATCCTCGAAAACAGACAATCAGTAGAATTGCAACAATCCAAATACAAAAAACCTTTGACAAATATAGGAAGTTCCATTGTTACAAAATTTTTGAAGCCATGGATAGGTGTAAACAAAAATGCTCCTTTGAAGTTGGCTGAACAGGGAAACCAAATCTACCAACTATCATGACTCTTCTAATTGCCGAAAGCTATGATATTATAAACGAAGATGCCGAAAAACGAAAAACTGAACTTTATGACAAAAGAATTGATCAAAGACAGTAGAGCACAGGACTTTCTACAAGTCAATTTACAACAAGGTCAATTAACTTTCCAGGAAAAAAAAAGTTTGTAAAAACCAAACATTCTTGGGAAACTCCAGAGAGCTTTTGATGATGACCAAATAATATATAAACAGTTTATCGATGAAGTCAACCTTGATGGTGATAAAGGTTTTAGTTTATATATTAACAAATTAATATACCAAAACCAAAGCATGCTACAACTACACAATTGAGACACTAGATCTATAATGCTGAACATGACCAATATGAATGTTGGCCATCAATTCAATAACAACATCAGTAAAGTCAAGCGAAAATCATTTTATAAACAAAACATGCACTACTCAGCCAGGAATTTATGGCTTAAAATGATGCAGCATCAAAGTTCCAACAGTTCAGAAATGTTTAAAAGAAAACTAATAGACATAGAAGATGATAACTGTTTACTATGCAATGAAACTGAAGATGCAAAACATTTATTGATCAGTTGTAATCACAAACTGGACATTGGGACGCATCTTTCAAAAAAAATTCGGACATCCAACAACTGCACTTCTACAACAAATTTATCAATCATTTATGTATTTAAATTTGAAGCAATACCTTATTTATAACCTTGATATTAAAATAACAATATACGACCTATTTGCAAAAATCATGACTATGATCTGGAAATATCATTATCTATAACTATATCAAAATGTACCTTTTTTTTATCATAACATTATTTGCAAAGGTACCAATATCGAAGTGATGAGATTGTCAAATTTAATGAAACAAGAACTCTGTACGTCTGTCAAATGAAAAGGCTACCGCATTCGTGGATATTCATGATGGTAAATCAAATGTTGGTGGGCTTCGCTTATCAAAACAAGATTTCCCAAAATCTCAGTTAAAATCAAGTACCACTAAATATTTCCCTAAAGATGAATCATATGAATCTGTCAATCATTTCCTCAGATCTTTTGAAAACGTTATATCTTCAACTGGTGAAGATATAGAAAGCATTTGGAGGAGATATGTACCCCTGACTCTACCTTAATGAACTGGATAATCGGCTAAATAATGAAATTTTATTGTGTAGTACCTGGAATGAAGTGGTTGTAACTTTTAACAAGAAATTTGGGAATAATGCAACTTTAAAATTGCAAGCAAGAAGAGAAGTGGTTAATGCTAAGATGAGAGCGGTCAAATCGACTGAAGAGTACTCTGCTCGTTTGTCTACTGCTGCCTGACTTGCACATCTCAAATTAGTCGTATGCCATACATTTAGTAAGGCTTATTTTGTATAAGGGTTTTTGATGTTTATGGTTTTATTCACTAAAACAACTACGAAGTAGGTGTTTCTTACGGTTTTTCATCGTTGTTTTTGGCAAAAGCCAAGGTTTTGGGAGGAACGATAAGCTGATAAATAATGAATTCATATGTTTTGGTCTGTCATCATGAGGTAAATCCATTGATTTAAAGTTTGTATGAGGGTTGCCAGTAGCTGTGGTTTTATTAACTGAAATGATTACCAAGTAGATAATTTCGAATATCTTTTTAACGTTGTTCTTTGACAAAACTTATAGTTTCGACAGAAAAAATAAGCTGGCAGGTATCAGATTTACATATTCTTGTTTATTGTAATGCGACAAATCTAGTGATAAAAAACATATAGAAGAGTTGCCAATAAATATAGTTTAATTGACTATAACGACTACCAGGTAGGTATTTTTATGTCGTTCTTCACCTTGTTTTTAGACAGACATCATAATTTTGAAAATTAAATACGCTGGTAGACATAGGATTTATATATTCAGATTAAGCATTATAATCTGTACTTAGTAAGATAAATTTTGTATATGGTTTTTCAGTAATTGTGGTTTTATTCAAGAACGATTTCCCAGCAGATCATTTTTCGGCCCTATTTTCAGTTACCTTTTTACAAAAATCTTGATTTTGGACAGAATAACAAACTTATAAACATTTCCTTCGCATATCTTGATTTTGCAACATACTGTGCATGTAATAAAAAAAGTTTTGTATAAAAGTTGTCTATGGTTTTAGTTCGATTCACAAAAACGATGTTAAAGCAGACTATTTTTATACCTTTTTTTCATTACGTTTTTACAAAACCTTGGCTTTTGGGCAAAATAATAAGCTAATAAATGTATAGTTCATATACATTAATTTATTAACAAATGGTAATTGTACAGATTCAGATTTTGCATAAGGCTTTTCATCAGTTACAGATATTATCGGCTAAAACAATTACCAAGTCGGTCATTTTTCCGCATTTTTTTCGGCCTCCTTTGGACAAAAACCTTAATTTTGGACAAATCAACAAACTTGTAAATATTTGCCTTGAATATCTTAATTTTCCAATACACTGTATATCTGCCAATTCAATTTTTGTATAAGGATTGTCAATGATTGAGGGTTTGTCCACAAAAAAAATCTTTCAAGCAGATTAAAGTTACCTTTTGACGAAAATTTTGGTTTTGGATAGAACAACAAGCTTGTAAGTATTTACTTCACGTACCTTAACTTAGTAATACACTTTACACGTGCTGATTTAAGTCTTTTATAATAGTTGTCAACGGTTGTTGGAGCTTCATTTGTTAGAATTATTTTCATGCGTGTAGGTCATAATGTCATAATACAGTGAGGGGAAAACTATACTAGTGATTTGCAAAATTTTGGCTTTATTGGTGATACTTCTTGAGTTTTTATTTGACATATCTGTGCTACAAATCTTTGTAGAGGCGGCATTAAGGGCTTTCAAATAATATAGCTTACACTTCTGTAGAGTGAGTATACGTAGAATACCATAGAAGGAAAGAGGGAAACGCAAATATTGAGAAAAGTGAAAGTAAAGGAGTGCATAAACATTCCATACCTTCATTCTCCGTAGGAATGTCGGAAAGTTTTTAATATTAGCATGAGAAATGCTGTGCTTTTTTAATATTCAAAGCATACAAAAAACTTATAAAAACCCCACCATTTTTTCTCGTTGCCTCCTATTTTTTCACTACCTTACTTTTTTCCGACATCCTTACACCATGGTTTGCCCACTTCCTGTTGAACTTCAAAACTCAGTAGAATTTTTGTTGCTTCAAAATACTCCCTTCTCTGTTATTAGAAAACGCTATCCATCTGTCTCATTGTCTACTCTTACTCGCTACAAGAAGAAGTTTTTGTCCAGTACAACTTTACCAGCTGGCGGAAGACCATCATTTGTCAGTGTATCAACTCAACAATACATTGTAAGAATGCTTCAAAATGGTAGACAAGATGGTCTCGAGGCTGTTTAAGAGTATTTGAGATCAATTGAAATTGATATGTCTTTGTCTGGGGTTCGCATATTACTTAAGAGAATGGGCTTCAAACCAAGGAGAGAGATTAAGGCCAACTTTATAAACAAAAAAAAACAAGTCTCTTCCGCTGGCATGGGCCAAAAAACACCAGAATCCTACGGTTAACCAGTGGAGGCAATGGGTGTTTTCTGACAAAACCAGAGTCAATTTGTGGGGCTCAAATGATAATTATTATTATTGGTCAAATGGCGGTGATATCTTACAGCCTTATCAAACGAAACCTCATGTGGAGGGAGATGGCGAAAGTGTTCTTTTCTGGGGTTATATAACAGCGAATGGTCCCGGCTACGGTGCTACAGTTATGGGCAGCTCGGTAGATTCAATTGTTTATGTTGATTTCTTGCAGACTTTTCTCTTGGAAACCTTGGAGTACTACGACATGAATCGTAATGTCATCCGTTTCCAGCAAGACAACGCCACGCCGCACAATTCTGGAATTACACAAGACTGGTTTAGCGCCAACGGCTTTATATTTGAAACGATTAGAGATTGACCAGCCAAGAGTCCAGATTTGAACCCAATTGAACATGTCTGGTACTAGTTAAAGCGTAGGCTCAACATATACCCAACTAGTCCCACTACTAAAGAAGAACTGGAGGCCCGCATTACCAGTTAATGGTACAATTTCACAAAGAATGGCTGTCTAAAGTATATAGACAGCATGCCAGCTCGTATTAGCGCGGTAATCAGATCTGGTGGAGGAGCTACTTGTTTTTAAGCTGTTTTCTATATTTAATAAAATCTTATATTTCATCTTTAAATCTCTGTATCTAGTAGTTATGCCTACTATTTAATGGTATTTAGTATATTGTTTGAAAGCTTTTTACTTACTGTACTAACTGATATAAGTTACTAATCCATATTCCCAGCACAAACAGCATGGCAGGTGAAAACACGCAATTTTGCAAAGCATTGCTATAGTTTTTCCCCTCACAGTAGAAACAAAGCATCTGTTATAATTCTCATCAAAATGGCGTTTTACTATATAAGTTGGATTATTTCTTCCTATTCCATGTTGCATTTTCAGTTTCTGTATTGTATTCCACTTTCAATGCTCTTCATGTATTTTCGTACATTTCTGTTATTTTTTTTTCATACGCATATTTTATGCTTCCATCTCATTGGAAGTTAGAGTTGTCGTCATTCGTAAATGTAAAAAAAAAGAAGAATTTGATTGGATTTGAAAATTAGGACGTCATGTCACTTTCAAAAGTTATAAATAAGGGTGCTCCAATTTTTTTCTTTTTTTTTCTTTTCTTTCTTCTTTTTTTTTTCAATTAAGATTAAGGTAAGCAAAAAAAAATAATAATAGTCATAATTTTTTTTACTAATTGTTCTTCTTTCAATTTTGTATGTTTCATGTCAAGTGAAAGTGCCTATCGCGGACACTTGACATCACGAATATAACCAGGGCACAGGAGATCAGATAGGCTGTACCTCCTACTCAATTGCTTGCGAACCTTACCTAGCAGTTATTGAGGCTCATCATTATCCACCAAAGGAGGGGGTAGGCCCAAAATCCTTTGGTTTTGCGGAATCTGAAATATGTTTTCTCGTTTTTAGGGAACCCATATTTCAAATTCCGCCTTTTGGGAAAACAGGGGGAACCCCTGTTTTTTTGTTTTTCTGATTTGTGGTGTTTGTAGCCATTTAACCAATAAAAATTGTTGATTTTCAATCAGTCTTCTTGAAAAACCTTTATTTAACTACTTGAACTATAAAATCTTCATAAAATCAAATGTTTGGATACAATTTTGTATTCCAAATAACGGCTTCACATGTTTTATGGCTTTCCGCTGTACGTGGTGTGAACGATAGCACTCTTGATCACAGTGCAATCAATAACACAATTGACATATATACCAAGAAGTACTTTACCCAATTCGATAAATAATAATAACGAAGATATTAGATTCAGTCAACTATTCTTCTGTCTCATAGTTGAACTACCAATAAATAAGATTTGAAGCACACATAGAATTCACTCCTTGAAATTAAGGTTACCTAAGTACGTAGCAATTTTATTAGTATCTCATGTCATGAAGTAAATGCATTTTATTTTTTACCATAGCATATAGACTTCACATAACCTGCTATTTTACATAAAAAGATATGAAATTTAGATGTGTTATAATCCATTGAGGATTGATTTTTTATTCGTTAATTTTTAGTGTGCTTTATATACAGTATATGCTTGTTGCTTGTGCATTACCAAATGTAAGTGATACATCTCTTATTTTTATTTTGTTCATTTAAAAAAAAGGTACATGAGTTTCATCAAAACTAGTACTTTCTGTATGTAGTCTATAGTTTGAGGCTGCTAGATTTTTTTTAAAAAATTAGTTTATGCCATAATGGATTCTACCATTTGCGTACAATTGAGCATTATTATTAGTATTTTATGAAGGTTAGTTCAATTAAATTGCTTATGAGAGTTATAAGTAAATAACAATTATTTCCAATACAATAAAATAAAGAAGGCTACAAGTGATTATATCACGGAGAACGTAAGGTCTTTATTATTAAGTTAAAAAGGAAGCCAGGTGCCATTAGGTCCTGGTTTCTAAAAGTATTCATACTATTCCAATTCCATTTGGATGTCAGATTCAATATGGAATTGAGTTGATATTTAACATAAATAATAGGCAAAAAACCGACAGCTTATACGTTAGATGTATTAATGTACCACTATAAAAATACAAAAGTTAAATATTATATATTATAAAAAAGCATTTATTGTTATAAATTTATGAATTATAACCAAAAAATTTTGAGTTCCATTTTTTCCCATTTTTAAAATTTTTAGGTACATTTTGTGGCGATTTTTCCTGCAAAGTATATACTCGTGTTGGCCCATCCTTGGTTTTATTTTAACTCGATGAGTACATCCATTTATTAAAAAAAATTTGCTCATATGAGAGCATCGATGGTCTCAAAAACTCATCTGGGAGACCATAGTGTATTAAAAAAAATTCAAAAAAAAATTATTTTAATATGTTGTACAACACTTCAAAACAAGTTTTATTTTTAGAAAGTGTTTGTATGTGAATAAATATGTACATATTTATTTATTATTAATCTCCATTTTATCAAAATCTTTTTTAAAACACCTAATGTATCACTCATAATCGTATGTCAAATCTGAAAAGTAAAAAGTAGTTCAAAAGCCGAAAACTTGATTAATAAATAAGCAACCAAACCATGCTTCCAGCAGCATGATCTTCCAGCATAATATCCCAATACAAAACTTTATTACAACAAATTTGAAATGTCCAAAAGGGTCAATAGAAATAATCTTGTCAAAATATTATTACACCTTTATTAACAATACATGCATAATAGAATGTATTTATATACTTTCATTATATCTAATACTACATTTACTATCTTAAGGACGTGATGCGGATCAACGTGGAGAACATGATGTAAGACCTATGCCTCACTTTAATTTAATATAACGCCGATTATAGCCTGGAACATTGGATGTGCGGCCATAATATAAATATTAGCCTAGCAACATTATTATAACAACATCCACAACAATACTTACCACCCCATCATTTTTCACAAACTGAATAGTATGTAAACTCTCTCAATTTCATTCAAGTAAACGACATCTCTTTACTTGATTAAGTTTCTATTGATTTATCAAGACTTGCATAAAATAAATCCTGTGTAAAAAGTGCCGTTTATTATTAAGATGGATTGAATAGGGGTTTATATCGTTATTGGATATTTGCGATAAGATCTAACGGACAGGGCTCCATTAGAAATAATATTATAAATTACTATTAATTGATAAATGTGTAGAAAGTAATATGTTATGTTTCAGTGATAGTATTGATATAAGCTATGTTTCACTGTTAGTTCCTGATAGACAGGAACCAGTTACGGAACAATGGAACATCCTAGGTCTGTCAAAGGTTTTCTAATTTTGGAATGTTGTTGTGAAATATACAATGATAGTGTGCTGAACTAGGTAGTATTTCCCCACATAATAAGTTAAAAGCCATCTCATTTGAAACCATGTCATGCAATCCAAATAAGAGATTATGAATACATTATAAATTATAAACAATTAAGGGTATTCTAAAATATCAAAGATACTAAGAGTATTCATAATAATGTATTATTGTATCATAAGTAAAAAAAACCCTAAAATACATGCGAATCAAATAGAACAAGTAAGGGCTGTTCTGAACGCATGTTTGACAATAATCTGTTGTCAAAAACAAATTAAAAAGCCGTTCTGGATTAAGTAAATCAAGAACCCAACAACTCAACAAAAGATTCAAAATTACGGAATAACTGACAGTTGATAAAACAACTGCCAAATAGTATAGATAACCAAATAGTATAAATAGAGAAAAGTAGAAATAGCATTTTATTGTGGATTATCCATAATTTAATAAAGAAGGATTTAAACAGTATCTCTTTTAAGCTTCTTTATAAAATTAGCCCCTTTTTACTGCAGATAGTATGGATATTCACGGGAAAAAAATTAATTATAAAAAAAAACAAAGAAAGTCGACTAAATAACGGTAGGTTTTTATTATCCAGTTAAGACTGGAGAACCTCTCTTCTAAGAAAGATACCCTCCTTTTATATACAATTTCAGTACCTTTGAATATGCAATCCCTTTTTTTTTGGGAAACCTAGGACTAATTTATGATAGCATTCTCAACTCATTCTTACCAAGGAATGTCTTTCAGAGTGAGGGTGTGAGGGATGTGTTTGATATTAAATTAAGATTCTCTTCAGTTTTTGTGTTTAATTTAATTCAATCAGTTGTAATTCTAGTTAGCTACCAGATGAAATGGAGATTGAATTTTATGTATTCCACAGTTATAATTCTGACAGATCATCTATTTTTTTTTATTTAATAATTTATTATATTTTGATAAATTAGCGCCGTTGATATGAATAGAAATTAAAGTACTAAAACCAATCAACATATAATACGGATTTTAAGCACACCGTTATTATCATGGGCCCACTAACTCTATAAATATATCGATAGACTACTATCAACAAACATATCTGGCAAGGGATATTATTGGCTTTGCATAGACCTAGAACAATTAATTAATCCCTCTGGTAAAAAACTATATAAAGAGGGCATTTGTTTATTACGAGAAGCCTTTATCTAAAATTTAACTTGATAATAGGACCCTACACTTTACTTAGTTAGGTTTCTATTTTTTTTTCATATACTTTTCTTCCGTGAATATCTAAGAATAATCCACAGTATATTGTAATGTTTTGCATAGATTTTAAGGCTCAAAGCTTTTGATTTTTGTCAGTAAATTAGCAACAAGAATCTGAAACATTAGCACTAAAAAATTCACTGCAACAGCTAGAGATAGGATATTTCCAGAAACTTTTTTTACATTAGATTGAACATATCAAGTACACAGGCATATATTTTTACTATGCTGTTATTTAGTGAAAAAAAAGTTGAATAGGTGTGAAAAGTTGGGCCCAGTTATAAAGAAAAAAGGACTGAACTTTATGCATTTTTGGGCTTTTTGTGAGGTATAAAATGAATTTACGAACAGCTAACATAATGGAACATTCATATCTCTATTTAGCACTACCTAATGTGGGTATAGTTATAAGAAACAGGGCACGCTCCAATTTTGAAAAGTAACAACTTTGAAACTTAACTCTTTTAATAACTCTAATTCAAATGAGCTCAAGGATTCATTAAAAGGCGGAAACGCAGATCCTGCAAAATTTGATCGCATATTTGATGAAGTTGAATAGTCTGGTGATTCAATGAAAATATTATGAGGAAATAACTCAACAGCAGAACAGTGCTTTACTTGATTAATGATAGTAAGTGTGAACAGTTGACTGAACTTAACTCAATCAAAATTAAACGTAATTCTACCAATAAATGTTAAAAGTATCAAGATGATACAGTTCAATAAGAATATCAGAATATCAGGGCATTAGAATTATTAAAAGTGCCCTCCCCTTGTTATTTTTGATTCGATGCAGCTACAAAGCATACCTTTTTTTACAGTTTAAGTTATAGTTTTTCAAATATTTTCATTAAGCCTAGACACCAGTGACAATGCTTTGAATATGGAACAGCTAAAGCTAAGCCGTTATTAAAAGGGCTATTACTTTAACTATCGCTTTTAAACTCTTCTCATACTGGATATCTTGTTTCCATCCATCAGATTGATTTTATAGAATTAATTTGACTTTATTACCATTAATTGGGCACGATATAATTGCAAAATAAATACCAAGATTTCAGTTTAATGATTAAATAAATTTATCTCTGATGTTGTTTAAATCAAAATAATAAAACAAGGCCCTTTCTATCCTTATACGATGGTATTCAGGGCTATATCATGCTTAACTATGCTTGTTTTACTTACATTTATAGGAGGTTTAGATAATTCTGAATGGCGCTTTTCTAAAATATTGTCTAGGGGAAATCTGTTACCATTTTCACATATTTATCTTAAATAACCTTTTCTCTGTTAGTGTTTTGAGATGTTTTTAAATATAAACAATGATTTATTTCAATGGTCGCAACTCTACACAATCAAAATTTTTATTTTGGAGTTTCAAATGAAATCAATTAAGATATAAAGCTTCAGAGTCAATGCATAGGATTTAAAAAACTAAAAGTGATATGTTATTGCTTGCCAATATCTGTTTAATGAACAACCTTTTTTTTCTCTAACTCTTAATCACAGAAAATCTTGTGACCAGCTACAACTATTGCTTGCCAAAATAAGCATTTGTAACAAGAAAACAATGAATAGTTACACACATCAAGGAGTTGCAAAATTTTTCCCTTTGATTTGACTGCGAAACGCGCCATCTCTACTTCTTTATCCTCTTCACTGCTCCTTCCCCACTCTTTTTCTTTCATTTCAACCCAATTGTAATATGTCTGATCGTCGTTCCAAGCTCTTAGCCCTGTCAAACAAGCGTAAAAATACTGAAGATTCAACCAGTGATGATGAAAAGCCTCAAAGAAAAGTATTGAAAAAGAGGTAATTTTAGATTTAAATCGTTGATATGGTTTGCAGATATACTGATATAACTTTTAGTAAGGTTGCCAATAAAAAGAAACAACAAAAAAAAAATAGTAGCGACGAAGAATCCGATGAGGAGGAGGAAGAGGAGGATGTAGGGGATGATGATGACGAAGAAGAAGAGGAAGACAATTCATCTGATGAAGAGATTGCCAAGCCCAAGAAGAGTGCTAGCAAAGGTGGTCGTAGTAGCTCTAGTAGAAACCCCAAACAAAAATCTAGCAAAAAGAATAGTGATGATGATGCCTCTGATGATGATAAGAGCGATATTTCCGGTATGTTTTTATTCATTAATATTGTGACATCTTGATGATTAATATTAATTTTATTTGATCTAGAGAGTGAATTAGAAGTCTTGGATACAAGTTTAATCATTTCAAGTGGCAGAAGAACTCGTGGAAACAAGATTGACTACAAGCAATTTGGTGCTGATCCTGAGGACGAAGAGTAAAAAGGTTGCATTTTCTGGGATTCTGTCCGTTTTTTTTTTTTTTTTTAATTCCCATTTTTAGTGTCTTTCTTTTTTCGCTTTTCTTTTTGTCTTCATCTCTTTCTTTCTCCTTTATTATTATTATTATCATTATTATTATTACTATTATTATTATTATTATTATTTAACGAACCAGAAAACGAAAAGCTAAAATTAATAAAATGTCAAATCCAAATGCTTATGTAGAAGCCTTTTTGGTAAATATAACAGTTATAATAAGTTTTATAATTTGAAAATTAAGATTTTATTCTTCAGACGAAAAAGCCTAAGGAAGGCATTTCTATTGCCCAAACTAGATTAAAAGATGCGATGGCGCTTGATATGGAATTAGCTGAATATTTTAAAGAAAGATCCCAGATTGAAGAAGTATATGCTAAAAGTTTAGCAAAAGCGTCTAAAAGATTATATATGATGGAACCAAGTGTTTTAGGGTTTGTGTCTAATATATCTTGTCATTATAAAAGCGTTCTTTTAACAGTGTTTTGTTTCAGACATTTTGCTCCTGTTTGGGAGTTATTACTAAAAGAATTTAATCAAGTAGCTAATTATCATTCAGAAATGGCTCACAAAGTATCTCAGAATATTGAAAAGCCATTGAGAGCCTCTCCTTCTGAAGATTATCATCAACTACAGCAGGTAAGTTAAAATAACCCATAGATTTTCTCGGGAAAAAATTTAAATCTTTTTTTTTTTTTTTTTTTTTTTTGTAATTCGGATAATATTCTTAGTTAGAGCCTCTAATTCAATCAATTGAGAACAAAAATAACAAATTAGCGTCTGTCAAAGGTTCTATATTTAAAAAATCGAGAAACTCTACTTCTGGTACAAAAAATACCTCATGGCAAAATGAAGGTGTGGAATATTTGAATCTACATCAAAAAATTGATGAAGCGAGATTGACAAGATTAAAGACACTAGTCGAGGATTTCGAGAGAGTTCAGTCAGAGCAATTAATGAAAAGAGTAGAAATGGCTAATATTACGTTATCTGCTGCTTCTGTGTTTGATGTTCAGCATGATATCAATGATTTTTGTAAAGAAAGAGGAAAAGGATTGACCACATTGGAACATGACAGCATGAGTGCTTCTAGTAATAGACAAAGATCTTCAACAATGAGCTCGCATGATTCTCATCGTTCCACAAATAAATGTAAATTACATAAAATAATTTCCCGTTTGTAAAGCTAAGATATTTATGTTTTTAGTCAAATCCGTATTCATGAAGAAGAAAAAGACAGAAGATAGCGAGTAAGTTTTAGGCTGTGTATAAAGATTTATATTCATAATTTGCATTTAGTTTTTCTCCACAACATAGAGGTTATTCAGATGTTAGAGAAGAAGAGAACATACAGTTGCCCCAGACTTCATTTGCACCAGCACCTGCTTCTGAACATATACCTGTCCCTGTTCCAATTGAATCAACCTCAACTCCTACTATGAATAGTGTATGTACATATATTGCTTAGATAATCTGCATCGCATGATTAATCTATTTTCTCTTTTTTAGTCTCCATTGGTAGATGCAGAAGGGTTCTCGATACCACAAAGCACAAATAGCTTCCCTACAATTGCATCAGATGTTTCTTCTCGTAATACTTCGGATGATTTTGACTCTGATTTTCAAAGTTTAAAATTAAATCAAAAATTACAAATTAATATAAAAAATGATGCAGTTCAAGAGGAATCAACAGAGGCAAGCGAATCATTTATTAAAATGGCTACTATGCTACGTGAGGTAAGCTGACTAAACATTTCTATTGAGTATTGTTTTTGATATCTTTTTGTGATATCTTTTCTCTTTAGCGAACACCAACTATTACTAGAAGAGTAAGAGGAAGAAGAGAGTAAGGAATACACAATTACCTCATACATAATAGTGTATATTTTAACATGTTTTCATTAAATACAGTCTAGTTAACCGATCCCAAACAGAGTCAACTCTAATTTCCTCTGCAACTAACTATGCATTAGATAATCCTCGAGCAAATTCAATGATATCAACCTCTTCGAATGACACAAGCAATTCTAATCCGTTCATGGCTGCACCATCACCTACTATGCCCAATAGTAATTTCAATGCAACTTACATTTTACCACAACAAACACAATCACCTTCGTTATCGGGTACTGGTATTACATTGACTGACACACCATCTAGCTGGCTTCAACCTATACCTGAAGTTAATCAACAAACACCTCGCTATCTGTCTATTTCAATTGTAGAGAAAATTACTCTCGCAAATTCAGATTCAATATTAATATCTGGCCAAATTATGGTTTCATATCATGGGCCTGCTTCAACTTCATCTATACCTTTACAACTGCAGCACATGGACGGTATGGAACAATTTTCGCCTAATCCTCAGTATATTACGCAACAGGAAAATGGGGTTTATTTGCTCAACACCAACAACTTAAAAAGCGATGATCAAGTTCCATGTTTTGTTTACGAAATTAATAGTAGTATATTGGCATTACCTGTGCGACTATTGCCTTCTTGGAAATGTGTGGATGGTATAACCTATTTAATGATCAAGCATAGCAAAAATGTTATAATGGATATGAGTAAACTAAATGGAAATGTGCAAATTTTTATGCCTGATCAACAGGTGACAAATGTACAAAGTACACCTCAGGGCATTTGGGATGTGGGCAAGCATCGTCTTACATGGAAGTTGTCTGATTTATTTGATCAATATAGTCAACAGGGGGGGAATATACAACATCGTTTGTTGGCTAAATTTTATGTGAATGGACATGGCTCACCACAACCAGTTCATTTAAATTATCAATGGCATGATAGCCTAGCTTCAAGCCTGTCTATCTCTTGTGATTCTCTCGAGATAAAACATATGAAAACAATGGTTCAATCTCATCAAATCGTATATATGTAACAGTAAAAAAATTAATAATAAAGTTTGGTTTTAATAGGAAGAGTTCGACGTTTTGACATGATCCATGGCTTTGAAATTGTAGGTCTGCTTATGCAATTGTATATATAAAGAGTTTATTTACATGCTACATCACCTTTCAGAATATAATGTAACTTATTATCATATTCCACATATTTTCTTATTTTCTTTATGATGAAACATAATTAAAAATAGGTATTTAAAGCCTCTACTTTAACCTAAATGTTTCTGAAATTCCAAATCACAGATACGTAAAAGTAATATAATTGGGTATCAAGCAACGAAACTTATTCCATTTACGAATTGGCTATGTATCTGTATACTAGTTGCTCAAAACCTTAAGTTTCTAGTAGATTAAATGACTGTAGCGAAAGCATTTCAATATTGTATCAACGTATACAGATTCGTTTCAATGATATTGTTGGTGACTGCCCGATGCCCTCCCATTACGAAGGCTTTTTAGCTTTTTTTTTCATTTAGAGATCTTTCCAGCTTTCAATACACTAAAACATAATGGATTACGAAGACGACGAGCCTCAAGATTATAACGAGTAAGATATACAAAGAAATTATAACACAATAAATTGATTAATCACACTTTTGTTGCTGTTTCTAGTTACCAAGATCACTACGAGGAGGAGGTACAGATTTCCGTTCAAAATTAATTAAAGAACACATATTAATATTAAAATCATTAGCCAATTGAGGAACCAAATTATGAAGAAACTGCTGGAGAATCAGTTGCAATCCTTGATGATGTGATGGCAGGAAATACAGCAACCGAAACAACAAACTCTGCTGAGCGTACAGAAAGAATCACTACACCTTATTTAACAAAATACGAAAGAGCCAGAATTTTGGGTACAAGAGCTTTGCAAATTAGGTAAAAGGGAAAATTTTTGGCACTTTATTTTCTATACCTAACGTTTATTCATATGCTAGTTTAAGTGCACCTGTAATGATTGATATTGATGGCGAATCTGATGCGTTGAAAATTGCAAACAAGGAATTAAGAGAAAAGAAAATTCCTTTGATTATTCGTCGATTTATGCCTGATGGAACATATGAAGATTGGAAAGTCAAGGATTTAATTGTTGATTAATTGAAAAATAAAATAAATTGTGTAATATAATATAGATTTGAGCATTAAGGGAAATGAAATGTGGTTTGAAGGGGGTAAATAAGCTAAAATTCAATATTGGGTATTAGCAACGGAATAATGGTCTTGCGTGGTGAATCAAATGCTGATGGTTAACAATTGAGCTCATATTTAAATCGGGCGTTGCGAGTTATCGTTTGCTTTATGTATTTGTAGAATGTTTTTACTACTTTACAATCAAATATTGTAAAAATCTTAATACATAGATATTAATGAGGATAAAGCTCGTGATAATACCAGGTCTACATCCAAATGAACAACAATTGTGCACTTTATCAAATTCATTAATGGCCTGGTTGATATCATGGACTGTAATGAAACTTAAAGGGAAATTACTTGGTGATGGATAATTGCACTATCCATAAATCAAAACTAATGATCAGGAAGACCTAAAATCGTGATTATGGGGTACTGTATCTGTCCCCGTATTCATTTGAATCAACTCCAATTGAACAATTCTGGGCAATTGTTAAAGGAGGATTGACGCATTGCAAGTTGCTAACTGAGGAAAAAACGCCTGAAAGAATTGCTGAGACTTGTAACGAAAATTTGTACAATTTTGCTAGTCATTCTAAATAACAAATCATTTATTGTTACTTAGAAAAGTTACAGCTGTATTTCTCATATTGCCTTTAATAGTTTTCAAACTTCAATGTCGAAAACCTGTTCTCTTTTCTATAACCAACCTTATACTAACTGCTTTATATATATATCCTAAACGCTGTTAAATAGATATGAGTTAGTTATGTTATGCTTCTTATCTCTGGGTTTATTTTATGTCTCACGAAAGTTTCAGAAGTACGTAAAATTCACTGCTTTTTTCTCAAAAACTGCGTCTGACTTTTCATCCCTGATTTACTTTTTTTTTCCACAAAATAATACCAAAAAAAAATTATATGCCAATGCACCTGAGATGTCCAACTCTAATCTAAAAACAAGTATCTAAAAATATCCTATTTTTTGCAGTTGATATAACTTTATTAGTGCTAATGTTTCAGATTTTACACGTATTTTACTAGTAAAAATTTAAAACTTTGAGCTCTCATATCTCCACGAAAAGTTAAGCTATGCTAGTACTTTAGATAATAAAAATTACTTGTTTTAAAGCTCTTTATAACAAATTTAAGTATAAAAAAGTTTTGAGTACTTTTTTTTTCAGTTTTTTGACATTTTCTGTAGTAGATTTCAAAAAAAAATATCAAACTAAGTAGCAGTTGTTTTTTGCTCATTTTATAGAGCTTAATGAGCTCTGTCAGCTCCATTTTAGGTTTCTTGAAAATATTAACTTTTCATGGAGATATCCTCGAAAATGTGTAAAAAAAAGAATATCCTCGATTCTGCTCCCCGAAAAGACGAGTATACCCTCGTTTCAAATTTTGAATTTGAAAAAAAAAATACAAAAACCCTGTTTTCTCTATGAAAAATGTAGCTAAAACATTGGTCAATAGCTTGATTGATAGATAATTTTGCTATGCAGTATTCTAATTATTTAATTTGAAACATTTTTGTAAAAAGTGGCTTGTATCTTCAAAAACCTTTAAAGTTTCAATTGCATTGTACGCAAAATTTAATCTGAAACATTTGTTTAATTTATGTTTTGTTAAATGTAGAATTTTAAGCTGTACAAAAACCATTTAAAACGCTATCTTAACTTATTTTGCAGTTCACGAGCTATTGAACAATTTTGTTTTTTGGATTATTTTTGGATCATTTTGGATCAATTTGTCAAATCGATTTTGGGGCTCAGTCAGTATAGGTTTTAAGGTTTAATGTGAGCTATGGTTTTGATTATCTCAACGAAAAATCAATATTTTTTGACAAAACAAAAACGGCAGAGTAGCTCACAATAAAATCTACTTTGTGGCAGCAAAAAGTTAACGGTTTAATTTTGGGGTTTAATTGTTTTCAATCAATTTTAGATCAGTCGAGTCAATAATATGAACCAGCGCACCTATATTTTAGTATTAGCCACTCGGTTTTCGAACATATATCAATGGTGTTAATGTAAACTACTGGAAGTCTTTCACACATCAAATTGAATTAGTAATTAATAATATAAATCTGGCGTGAGAACCAGGAACATGAATTATTATAGAAACTTACCTACAATTTAATAAAATACCATATACGTTTATAGACGAATGTACAACTTGAATTAGTAATTGCTGATCCCTTTTTTCATCAGCTTTAATGTAGAGAAAATCAAATTACTGTATAATATTAGTAGTTTGAATTAGGCATTTAATATAAATATCACAATGATTAAACTCAAATGAGCTTCCATTAAAGTGGTAGGTACTTCTAGCGTTGGTTCATAGAATCAAAATTATTTTAGCCTTCCTGGGTTGCTGTGGGAATGGGAAAATGTAAACGAGCACTTTTTTCACCTGTTTTGTGTGCAGTGTTTCAGTTCTTCTTTAAATTTTTTATAAAGTCAAATTACGGTTCAAAAGTTAAATTTTTCAGGCCATTCCCAAAAGGTTTAAACTTGGAATCAGCATGCTTGCATTATACTGCTCTTTTGGAAGATAAATTTCAACAATTTCGACAAAGTTGAATATATCGTCTAACAATGACATACAGTAAAGTTTATTAGAATTGCCTGCACACAGAAACGGCAAAATTTTGTTCAAGTTTTTCTTCGCAATATGCTGCTTTGAGAAAATAATGCTTCAATATAAATCCAATTGGTGGATTTACCAACTGGTTTAATTTCTCCAATACATGATACATACTTAAATTATTCTTAAAGGTTATAAATAAAATACAATTTAAAAAGACAATAATGTATCAGCTTTTCCATCAACCGTATATAAAAACTAAAAGAAGTCTGAAGTTTCTTAAGATATAAAAGTATGGGTCTTTTATATTAGTTCATCATTTACTACTGAAAATATAACTTCAGTCAAGCCTCGATATAAGATCCCTCAATATAACGGAAACCTCGATATAGAGGAGGTTTTTGTATCTACCGAAGCCTGGTGGACAAATTTGACAGCTTAAAATCCCTTATTTTAAATTTATATTTAAGAGAACTTTTTCTTTCCACATGTCCCTTATTTTATTATGATATTATTGGCCCCAAAATTAAAGAAAGAACAGTTTTAGGTGCAAATTGTTTTTATCAGATGTAAATACCGAAAATGTTTTCTAATCTCTTGATAAAACCCCATTTAATGTAATTTGATTATTACATCTGCTTTCTATTACGGGTTTTTTTATATTGTATATAGTAAATAGTAAATCTACCATATCTTTAAGTATTTTGAAATCTTTATTATTTGCATCAACAAAGTTTGAAGTAACATAATCTAAACTTACTGAGGTTTTTCTTGATTTACAGGACTAACATCGTTTTTTTCCTCCATATCGTCAATTCCATCATTGCCATCATGGATTAAGGATATGTTGTGATTACCTAAAATGTGTCTTCATTTCTTTCCTAAAATTGAAGTTGATCTGTGTTTTAAATTTAATTTAAGGGAGGTCTTTGATATAATGGACTTTTTAAAAGCAACCACGGGCCCCCTTAAATTGAGGTTCGACTGTTATTCCAAAAGTGGATTGATATAACTTTACATTTATTAACTTTTCGGTCAATATCTGAAATACTCTCATATGAGCGCATCGATGACCTTATCAGCCTATTGACCATCTCACTTAAGCACATCCATGTGCTCTGAGAGCATACAGGTGGTCAGAGTGTGTATGTTAGAATACTTTTTACAACGTTGCCCTAAAGATTGCACCAGAAAACCCCTTCAAAGAACAAATTTACTACATATCAGACTCGAATTACGGGCCCTGAATTACCAAACTCCGTTTTATGCTGACTATACTATAAAATAACAAAAAAAAAGTTACCACAAAATTTATTTTTTAGTTGATAACTCTTGCAATTTTGAAGTAATCTCAAAGAGCAATAAATTAAAACAGATATATAATAAGCTAAGAAAGAAAAATAATTCTAGTAAAAATCCCAATCTAGCTCATACATTATTTATAAAGCTATTTCCATTAAAAGTGTTATATATCTGAATCAATAAGAATTGAACAAGAGTAAAAGGTGGAGTTTATTCAATACACAGTGTGAGAAAATATATAATAGATGGCTATCTCGGGTATCACTCTCATAACATTAGTACTACCGAGATTGAGAATATATAAATAAAGACGAGTAGTGCTATACATAGGTTCTGATATAACAAAAAGCATACAAAAACGCAGCTTTGATGGACTATAACTCGAGATAGCAACCGTTTAATCATATCCTTTATTAGTCAAAAATGGTTCTTTTATTTGGCTTTATCATATTTTACCATAAAATTAATTTTGGAAAATTATGAATTTTCCCCTTGTATACCCTCGTCCAAAATTTGACTTTTTCGAAGAAAGCTAATAACTCTATGAAAAATAGAGCTAGAGTGACAAATAATGCCTCAAATGATTGGTATTTTTTTGCGTTATTTGCCTTTAATACTAACTTCAAAATTTAACTATAAAAGTATTTTTAAAATCACTAAAAATTGATTTTTATGTTTTTTATTTTTTTACAAAATTTTTGGTGATACACGTTTTCAATAAATACACCATTAGATACAAAATTAAATTTTATGTTTAGGTTATTTAATAAAGATAGCCAGGTTACCATACATGTTTGCTGTCAATTTTGGATTTTAAAAATTTAGGATCGTTTTTATCCAATTTTTTCATCGTTAGAAAAGTTTGGATTTAAACTTCCGCCACACCTAAGATTTATGACAGTTTAAAGAAAATTCGCCGAAGTTATTACTTTTTTGCAATGCAATGGTATGTAGGGGATGTTTAAATTAGAAAATATAGTACTGTAGTTGCAAATGGAACAACTCATTATTGTAATATAAATTGAAGCAAGGTAGTAAAATCGTTTTATTCAATTCAAATACTTTAATTGGATTTACAAAAGTTTCTTGTATATTTATAAGGAATAAGGAATTACATTATTTATTAAATTAAAAGGGAACAATAAATTCTTTGAACATCTTGTTATTTGTGGTTTTTATCATTTTAATCATGCAATATGTTGCATGGCAACGGTGATTTTTATTAATAAATTCACACAATAACATTTTTTACCTCTCTCAAATATTAGACTAAATACAAATATACTACAATGCAAAAGAAAATTAACATTTTCTTAAATTGTTAATGTGTACATGTATTATAATAATGAAACATACTTTGCCACGCCTTTATATAAACGGGATTGCTTCTATATGTAAAACAGCGGCAAACACTTTACAACAATTACATGTTACGCAAATTAATTTTAATACTTAGACTATATTAATAGGTAAAATTGCATTGAAAAGGAAGGTGGTATGGAATAAAACATAACCCGTTACAGAAGAAAAGGTACGATACATAATCTAAATCTGTAAAGAACCCATTTAATATGCTAGCTCAGCATACTTTGTTTCTCATATATTAAAGCTACTTTGCGATTTTTGTTTTAGCAAAAAATATTGATTTTTCGCCGAGATAGTCAAGATAATGCAGTCATGACTCGATTTAGTGGACATAGTGGGAAATGGAAAAATGTTTGCTAAATCGAGTTTTTCACTATATTGAATCAATTTTTTTACATTATAAAAAATAAAACAGAGTATCGATTGGATATAACATGAAAATTCATTTCAAAATAACGCACAATTATTGAAAGAAGTTGAAAATTGCGTAAAACTGTTAAATGTTGGATTCTAAAAGTAAAATAACTTGTAAATTTGGTTATTTCTTATGTCTTTTAGTAATTACATAAGAAATCAACTCAATTTATTATCGGTGCGATACTATTTTATCCAATAATGTCTTCAGATTTTGTAATTTAGTGGACTCGTCAAAAAAACTTTTCCACTAATCCATTATATTGAAATAGCGGAAAATAGTAGTAAAATTCCTTAACCAAAATCGAGAAAGCCAAAAATGTCCGTTAAATTGAATTTCCCTTATTCAAGAGTCCAATAAATTGAGTCAAGACTGTAATTCACAATTTAGTTTGAAACCTAACATAACTGAGCTCCAAAATCAGTTTTCCAAATCGACCAAGAGACGATTCAAAAACCAAAGCTATCTAATGGCTCGTGATTGCAAAATAAATTTAACTAGCGTAATAAGTAATAAGTAATAAGTGGATTTTGTAAAGTTTTAAATTTCGCGTCTAACTAAATAAAATTTGGATGAATAATTTACATTAAATTTTGAGTAAAATTCAATTGAAATTTAGAAGGGTTTTTTTTTAAAGATACGCGCCACTTTTCATAAACATGTTTCGAATTTAGATAATTGCTTAAGTGCACAGTAAAATTATCTGATCTATCAGAATTAGGAATTACAGAATTACCAGTGTAGAGCATTTGTCAAACCATGATGTTTGACATGCAGATCATACAATGCTGCATTCCATGCGTTTATCATCATCATGCTATTAAGGGACTATAGAAGCAGGACTCTATTATATTCACACAAAATTCAAATGTTCATTCTAATTATATTATCATTCAAATTTAATTCACTTATCAAATTAGTACATAAACCCTCTCCATAAGCTCATAATAAAACGATACTTTTTCATTTGAATAATTTTATACTACGTTTACCTTTTGATAAATCATTATCTATCGATCGAGCTATAGATGAGTTTTTAGTTTTATTATCTGTAAATGAAACGATATTTTTGTCAATTTTTTTTTTTTTTGGAGCAAAACCGAGGATTATTCTATTTTTACACATTCTTGAGAATATTTTTACAAAAAAATCAATATTTTAAAAAGTATTAAATTGCATTCGACAGAGCTCAATGAGAATTATGACAAGAATTAAATAAAAAATAACTGCTGTTGAATTTGATGAATGTGCTAAAATTTGCTACTAAAAAATGTCAAAAAAAAGAAAAAAAAAAAAAGTGCCTAAAATATTTTCATACTTAAATACGTTATAAAGCGCTACAAAACAAATGCGTTTTATTATTAAAAAGAGTCAATATAGCCTAATTTTATGTACAGATATGAAGGCTCAAAATATTAATTTTTAGCAGTGAAATAATGAAATATGTGTACAACAAATCTGAATCATTAGCATTAAATAAGTTATAACACTTGATACGGATAGAATATTTATGGAAATTAGCGTCTGTATTAAATTTGAATATCTTAAGTACGTGTATATATTTCGATTTTGCTGTTATTTATTGAAAAAAAAAAAAAAAAAATCTGGAGAAAGAATTATAACTGGGTTCTGTTTACGAATAAAGAGCAAATCACTTTAGGATGCAGACGCTGTAAATTTTTTTAATAACTGGAACCCTGAGATCAATTGGCTCTTCAGATATATGTAAGAAAAGCAAGCCTATTTGGATAGATTATCATAAATAAGATGAATAAAGGTCGAATTTGACAGAATACTTTGTTCATCATGTTAATGGTATTCTCATTTTCTTTCAATTGTACAAAAAACTAGTGTAACTCCATTCAAAATGTATTCCGAAGGCAGCCCTTCATCATCGATGACAAACCATCTTATACTTTAATTAGATCCTTATTTAGTTGATACATTTATATACAATAATACAAAGTATTTATTAATGTATCAAAAGTTACAAACTCTATAAACGAACAAACAACTTGTACAGCTATACCGATATCAATGTCATCATTTTTTACCATTTCCACCATTTCGTCATTGTATTATAATTCCGCCACATCTATTTATGGAGTAAAATGGGTTTGAGATATAGCCTTAGCCCCTCTCTTTATTTGTCCTTTTTCTTCTTTTTGATACAAAATAATGTCAAAACCTTCACCATTAGCTGCCAAAATAGCAGGCTCAATTCTACCTGTTGTGGTGTATGGTTTAATAGGTTATACTTGGTACATTTATATATTTCGGATTTGTGGTAAATTTATTTAGAACAGTGTATTATTCTTTCTTGTTTTTGTATTTACACAGTTCATTTAATAAATAGCATACTTGTTATTGAACAAACCTCCTGATAATATAGCACAAGCAGGTAGGATATGCATGCATAATCTCATTGTATAATCTATAAGCATGTGTGTTTAATTTTCATACTTGTTCAATAGTTGTATTTATCATCATTGCCAGTTTCTTTTGGATCATGGCGTTAATTTGTTATACCCGAGTCTTATTCACCTCACCTGGAAAACCACCCAAGGTAATTATTATATTGATGATTGAAATGTTAATTGCTCACCCTCCCTTCTCTCCTGCAGGCTTGTACACCATTACTAACTGAGGAATCAAATCAGGGTTTGGTAGCCCCTATCAATTTGCCTCGGTATTATTATTCACCCAAATTATTTAATAATTCTACCATGAATATTCGATATATCGACACCCAAGATAAAATAGATATTATGCCAGTTATTTCTGTGAGTCGCCAAGACGGTCAACCTAAATTTTGTCACATGTGTGAATGTTACAAGCCTGATAGGGCGCATCATTGCAAAGAGTGTAACGCATGTGTAATCAAAATGGATCAGTAAGATATTTATCTCATAACAGGCATTCAAAATACTGACTATTCTTAAAGTCATTGCCCTTGGGTTAGTGGTTGCGTAGGATTCAGAAACTACAAGTTTTTCTTTTTGTTTGTATTTTATACGGGTTGCTATGGACTTTGGGTATTTGTCAGTTCGTTGCCCTTAGTTGTCACAGGTATCCGTGATATGGTATGTTTGATTTGAAAAGTATGGCCGAAATTTGTGTAATTGATTCAAACTTACAGAATGCTGATTTGGATCCTCAATGGATTGTTATTATTGTCATGTAAGCTTGAATGCTTTTGAAAGAAAGAGCTGATATTAACCCTCACTTCACTAGTGCATTTATATTTGGATTAACAGTATGTGGATTTGCAGGTGTTCACGCATATTACATTATTAGAAATGAAACAACAATTGAACATTTAGCAGACAGACCAAATGAAATTAGAGTTGATTTTGACATGTCAGGTCAAAACTTTGAAGTTGTTTCGGTGCCAGTGGATGATAACTTATGGGAGCGCAAGAAAATGGAAAATTGGGTTTCTGTGATGGGCAGAAATCCATGGGGATGGTTCCGTAAGTTGCTTTTTTTTTTTTTCAAGTAGCTGTAATATGATCTCTAATATGAATACAAATTTTTAGTTCCTTTTCAAAGAGGTTTGGGTGATGGCACTGTATTTCAATATAATGACTACATGTTCAACAATATCGTGAATAGAGCTGTGAAACAGCGTCGTTCAATGGATGTTTCCAATTACGAAAACACTATTATCCAGGATCCACACCTCGTAACTACAGAGTACGAAACAGAAAGACTTTCTTCAATTGATAGTACAGCTCATATGACTAGATAGTGACAATATAAAAATAATAATACCTCTTACCATTTACTTGTATATACATATATTTATAATAAAGGACTTTTCCTTGAGATGGAAAAATATTTCGCACACTAAAGTACTAGATTTTGAAGAGTTTTCGGGGCGCAAAGAAAATATATTATTTTGGCTTATATAGCATTAGAATAATCAACAGATGCTACCTTTTCTTGTCGTATTTTTTGTTCATGCTTATATGTAAAAGTTCAATATCTACATCTACTAGGGACAAGTACAATTTCCTGCATTTCAAATTAGGTCACTCAACATAGGTTATTGTATCATCAACCAAACCCACAAATGCGCCTACTATAGATTTTATATGACATAATTTTTGCTCAAAGAGAATTGATGAAAGAGTTCATTTATTCAAGACTGGCATTTCTATTAATGCATTTCTTAACATAAGCCCCCTTTACTTACATGACAGGATATAGGAAAAAGGGTCACTGTTATACTTTTTTCGAGTTTTGGTAGATCATTTGGAAAAAAAAAGGCAATTATAAACCAACCTACCTTATATCCTTTACTGTACATTAAAGAAAAATGGGATCCAAAGAGAAGAAATCTACCATCAAGTTCCAAAAGTCCAAACTTAAGGGAGTTGTTAAGCGTAGAAAGGAAGTTAACAAATTCAAGAGACAAATCATTAAGCGTCAACTTCGTCGTGGTGCTCCTACTGATCCTAATCAAGGTAAATATAAATTATAATTGATATAATCTTTGGTTCTTACAATCTTTAAACATTAGGTGAAGAAGAGGGATTAAAGAAAGTCGAAACAGAAGTAGATGAGTATGTCTGAATTGATACATAATGTAAAACGGTTATTGATAATTTCATTCTAGTACTCCTCAAGTCAATACCGAAGATTATTTCTGTAATTTTGTCATTGATGCTGAAGAATCACTTGATTTAGATGAAGATGAAGAAGAGGATTTGAATGTATTGGACACTTTTGAAGCTATATTAGATCCTGAACAAAACATCACTGCTGAGGGATTAGATGAAGACGAGGAAATGGAAGAAGAAGAAGAATCTGAAGATGAAGATGAAGATGAAGAGGATGAATATGAATCTGAAGAAGATGAAGAGGATAATGACGAGGAACAAGAAATAGGTGATAGTGATGATGAATCCGAGATTGTTACTATGGCTATGTTGAATGAATGGTCTGCAGCTGCTCTCAAAAAGTCCCCTGTTGCATGGAAAAAGATGCTTTTGGCCTTTAGATCAATTGTTAGATCTGATGAAGATAAACCCAAACAATTCACCTATCGAGTTGAAAGCAGCAAAGGTAGGTTTTTATTTGACTCTATCAATTGATAACGCAACTAATATTATTTGAATTTAGTTTACACTAAGCTCATTCGAAATACATTAATGGCAGCATATCCCATCTTGAGCCAACATATTTATTTCTTGAAAAAGGAAAAATATCCTGGTAAAACAAAGAATTGGCCCAAATTGGAGAAAGTTATTCAATTGTTTTTCAATAACTGTGTGAGATTCCTCCGAGAATTATCTCAAGACGACATTATTCAATACGTTTTGGAACAATTGGAGCCATGTACATTATATTTGGGTTGTTTCCCAAAAATTTCGAGAGAATACCTTCGTGTGTTATTAGATCGTTGGTCTGATGTTGCTCTTTCTGAAGAAACTCGTAGTCATTGTTATAAAGCAATTAAACATTTTGCAACAACTGCAATTGATGCTAATCGCAAGAATTACATGCCTAATGTACTAAAGGGTATTTACCTTGTTTTTGCTAACCGTGCAACCAAGATCAATCAAACTAGTTTACCAGTAATTCAAAATATGTTAGAAGAAGCAGGTGATATTTATACTGTTGATCCTCGTTTGAGTTATGAGCATGCCAATGTTTACGTTCGTCAACTTGCTGATCATTTAAAGAAAGCTAAAAAGAGCCAAACAGTTGAAAGTTTCAAGCAAATCTATACATGGCAATTTATTAGCTGTCTTGATTTCTGGGCTAGTGTTGTTGCTTCTACTTGTGATCCTTCTGTCGGTGAATCTTCTCCTATGCAAGCTATTGTACATCCATTAGTCGAAGTTTGTCTTCATACTATTCGTTTAAACCCCACAGCTCAATTCTTACCTCTTCGTATTCATGTTGTACGCACATTAACTGGCTTAATTGATTCTACTGGTTATTATATCCCATTAGCTCCTTATCTATTTGAAATTTTGAGTAGTGATATTTTTAAGGGAAATCCTGCACAAGATGATTTACCTGAATTCGATTGGGATTTACACCTCAAGACCCCCAAGAGTTATTTACAATCCAAGAATTATCAAGATTCTGTATATAATATGATGTATGATTGCCTTGTAGACTTTTATGCCTGTCTTGGCTTGTCTATTGCATTCCCTGAATTGGCTATTCCTGCCATTGATAAGGTAATTTATGTAATTTTGGATATCTATGATTAAACTAATATACTTTTATAGCTTAAGGAATATACCATTAAAATGAAGGGTACTCGTTTTGTTAAATCAATTCGTTCATTGATTGAAAAGATGATTACTCATAAGAATTACATTGAACAAAAGCGTGCGCCCATTGAGTACACTCCCAATAGATTAGAAGAAGCAAATGCATTTCTAAGAACTACAGATTTCGAAACAACACCTCTTGGTAACTTTTTGAAAAAGAGAAATCAACAAAAGCAATAATTAGATTATCAATAAAATAGCATTTTTTTCTGTCATTTTTTATTATTATTTTTATTATTTTCTTAAAAACCTCTAGCAGACATCATTAACACGGAAGCCCTAAAATAATTGAAATTTTGAATTGCTAGCATTTTAAATTATTGATATGTATCCTTACTTGTTCAAACGAATGATAATATCAGTGGGAATATTGAATTGAAGCAAACCGGCAAAAGTCAAAACTGCGTTGGCTCTTTTTTCCAATTCTTGAGATTCCTAACAGATTTTGGAGAGGGGTAAATAAAGCTTTTCTAAATTTAATAAATAGCACTTACATAACGAGATGCTGATGGTTGAGACGTATGCGAAGCCCAAGTTTTATACAAAATATCCATTGCATTCAACAAAATTTCGGGAATATTCTTTTTAATGTTGTCATCCAAAGTATTAAACTGATCTACCAAAAGTCGAATATGATAATGGTCATGGTGCAGAGGAACTACATTAACTTGCTCCAGTTGTTGGAATGCTTTTTCGTATTCATTTTGCTCGTATAATGTACGGAATTGTAAAAGTTGTATTAAAATACGAATGGTATTTTGTCTTTGAGGTGTAATAACTGTTGTAAATGGCTCAAACTTCTCGTAACGTTGCATTGTTTCAATGGCAAATTGAATGATGGCTACATTGGGTGCATCAGAAAGTGTACAATCAATAACTCTATCTGCTTGAGATTGTTGTAATGCATCACTGAGCTCCTTTGCTAATACATCAACCATTTTGTTGTAGTCCTAATCAATTTATTAATTAATATTGTCTGGAAGATTACTTGTAGAACTTACATGTGCCAAGTTATAGATGTACACTGCGTCAGAACAGCGGCCTGTAAGTATGCATTGCTCAGCAGTGGGATAAAGGATTTGCTCAGCATAATTTTCGTTTGATTTGATATATAATAAACCCTTGCTCTTCTCGACTAAACCAGGCTAAATTATAAAATCAGTATCTAAGAAAAATATTTTTGTAAATATACTTACAGTTTGTGTGTCATTCATACTTCCTAATAATGTCTTGAAGTCTTTGCTATCAATGGTATACTTACACACATATGTTCTGGCGAGTTGAACCATAGTTTGATCAGGATATCCATTGGCTTGAGAGTAGAGACTCAACAAGTAAATGTATTGGAGTGCATTTTGACGGTTTTCAGGTATGTAAACTTGAATATATTGGTAAAGGAGTGTAGGAAAGTTAAGATTGTATATCTCGTTTTCCCCATTTTCAGTAATAACTATAAATTAAAGTTGTTAGATTTGATATTAGTATAAGTATACAAACTTACGCATGATTTTGGTATCGCTTTTACTTGGTGGGATAACCCTTAATAACCCATGGTATACTAAAGCTACAGCAAAGTGAACTGTCTCTAATCGATATTTCTTCTGCTTATACAAAAACTCAATGGATTTTTCGAATTGAAGTGTTAGAATCAATATTCTGAAATAGATCCAAGGATTTGTGTTTTCTGGATCAAAATAACTACTGCCATATGATGCTACATGTTTTTGAACATCGGATAATCTATACCGTTCAAATGAATAGGGCTCTTCGTTAATAACCTCTCGAACCAACGTAAGCTATAAGTTATCAAAAGGTTGGTTTTTTTTCTATTTATGAGTAAGATAATACACTGTTACCTGGAGCCAAATGTAATCTTCTGTATTTCTTATAACGTCAGGAAGACTCTTTTTATGTAATTCACATCGGCCAATAATCTTGTATACAATCAATTTATAAGGATCAATTACTTTTTCGCCATATTCGAACTTGTAATAATCGGCAAGAATAGCTTCTTGTGTAGGTTTGGAAACGCAATAATAATCCGCATTGACGTATTGTTCAAAATAAGACACAAATTTACGATCGCTTGCAAACATTTCACGATTGTCATCTACAAATTTAGCAGCCAAATCTAGATGCCCGCATCGCATCAAATAAAAGATGAATGTCCAAATTGGCAAATCGTTTACAATCTCGAGTCTGTCGTCTATCCAACCAGTCGAGGTTTTGAATGTGAGGTTGATAAATGCACGCAAACGATGGTTGAATGATGGAATACCGCCCATTTTAATGGTTTTTGCATGTCTATTCAAAGCATCATTTACAAATTGAGTAGATTGTTGCTCCAGCCAAGATTTCGAGGCTGATATTAATGCACGACGAGTATTGACAGCTGAATCATGTTGATATGATTCGGAAGCATATGTTTTAGTGAATCGACCTTCTGATCTACCAACAACATTTGATTTATCGACAAAATGTTTCAAAATATCCCAAGTTTCAGATGCGCAATCTTGTGCCTAATAATGGGTGATATTAGCATTGGATTACTTTAGTATATATTGCATTTCTTACTTTTCGCAATTCAGACATGTTACGAATGCTGGATAAATTCTGAATTATATCGAAATCCATGTTTTGTAAACGATTATTATTCAAGTTTGTGATGACATTAGCATAGTCATTAATTCGCTGTAAAAGAGAAACAGTGATTAAATGTGATGTTATAAAGAATTAAGCCAGTCATTTCACTTACGACAACTCCAGCTGTATCATTATACTTTTCAAATTCTTTATAATCTACTGCATTTTCTGATTCTTCTCGTCTCTCTCTTTCGATATTCTCAAATATTTCTTCAAATTGTTTATCGTAAAAGGCTTCAAAGTCGTCAATATTCTGTTGTAATGGTCAGTTGGCATGGTTATAATGTATGATGTATATATGTTTTTGTACCTGTGATCTTTTATCTTCAATATTAGAAATCAATCTTTTTTCATGCTCCTCATCCAAAAACTCCTAAATATTAATCAGTAACTGTGGTTTGAATCTCTAAGTATGTTGCGTTTACTTTGATGTTTGTATGATTTTCAACCTCAACTTGAGCAAAGGTTTGACTTGTGTTGATTGGTGTTGATATGTGTTCAGTATCGACACCATTGCTAGCTAAAAAGTAATAACTAGCATGTAGAATTTTATGTTAGATATTGAACTGTAATGAAGGAAATAGTATAGTTACGCTTTAGCATGAAGCTCTTGAGTAGGTTGAATTCTTTCATTCATCGATTTTATTTCTCGTTCTAATTGACCCCATGTTCGTTTGATTGTTGGTGATTCAATTCGTTCACTTGATGAAAGGATCAATTCAGACTTCTCTCGGATTTGTTTAAGTTTATCGCTCAGCATGTTGGTTTTTTGAAGCAATATTGTGTGATTTCAATAATGTTAAAGAAAAAAACACGTAAATAATTTACAAGCCATCATGATTTGACTGACTTGATGTGTCGAGTCACGATGTCGAAGGATATCTATAACTGAAAATGTATTCCTTCCAGTTGAAATTATTTAATCTGGTTGTTTAATTGACATTATTCTGTCGCAGGAGCCAAGTTCAGTTCGCATTTCTAGTTCTATTAACCAAGTTTTTATTTGCGTTTTAAATGTATTATATGAAATACTCTAATTTAAAATTTGCTGCTCCTTTAAATATATCTTGCTTTGTAACATCGCAACAGCGTAAAAATATCTTTATTGAGAAATATTATAAAAAAAATATTTCTATATTCTCAAAATGCAGCTAACTTTAAAGTTAAAAATGTATTTATTCTGCGGTTATACATGCCTTCAAATAAATATTTCATATGCCAAAATCAGTAGTAAGTTTGATTGTAAAAACTGAAGTTAGAATAATAGTTTCTGTACTTGTTTATCAAGTTCTTTTACTTTCTGTCACAAAAAAATATTCCAAGAAGATACCTAAAATGTTGAAATTTTACACAATTTATCTCGACAAAATTTGAAGGCATCCTTAATCTGATAATAAACACTTGAATGTTGAATTTACATTATTTTTCACTATCACAACACTTTATTAAATATTATGGCAAACGTTGATAAAGTGTCAAGAGTAATAAGTAACAAAATATTATTTGTTATTACCACAAAATCCATCGGCAGTGACTATTTCCGATTAGGTTGCATTATACAGTAGAAACTTCATAAATGTAGTAAAACAATGTATCCCGATTTTTCGTCAATCACCATCAATTAATTGAAAGGGCAGTTATATACCGGATAATATCGTGTACTGAGATATATGTCTTGCTGTAAACTAATTAAATATATGCAAAAGAATATTTATGAAATAAAAAATGCCCTTTATTATTTTAAAATTATATTTGATATATATGCTAATTAAAAAGGTTACACCCAAATCCGTGTGTATCTGTCAATAATTAATTCATGAATACTACTGTGTCGTAATAATAGTAAAGTAATACGATTAATACAGTTATAAGTTAAAAGATGATGTTTTTAAACTTTGACATTTAAGATTCAACATTTTGTACTATTATGATGATGTAAAAAAAAAGAGTTGAATTTCTACTACAACTGATCCGCATGTCGAAGTGTTAATGTCGTATGCAGAAATGTATATATTTCTGCACACGAAACATTAAAGACAATTTCTATATCTTGTAATTATTGTCAGGTACACTCTGACTTTGTGTAACAAGTTAATTAGTATAAATATCAAATGAAATATGTAATCAATAAAGATCATCTTTTATCTCATAAATATTCTTTTATATAAATTTACTCTAAAGACATTTTGTCAGGTTCACTCAGACTTGTGTGTAACCTTTTTTAATTAGTATAAAATATCAATTCATATAATAATAACAAAGATCAGTTTTTATCTCATATTATATATTTTGTATAACTTTATCTTAATCTACTAAAATATATATATCTCTGTGTCGTGTGCTGAGATATATGTTAAGCTGTAGATTTATTAAATGTATACAAAAGAATATTTACGAGATAAAAACTGATCTTTGTTATTATTATATGAATTGATATTTTATACTAATTAAAAAAGGTTACACACAAGTATGTGTGTACTGTTACAAATTAGGTTTGTCGTGAGTGATGTGATAAAGAAAAACTAATAGATTATTGCTAATACAGTAATAATTATTAAATGAGCACCAGGTTTTAAGTTGTCCAACTAATAAATGTTTTATATATTTTTATATAAAACGAAATGAATAAAAGAAAAATAGAAAAAGGTACAATGAAATATATATTATAATAGTTCAAGGGATCTTGTAGTAAAATAAGATAAAAAAATATAATATCAATAAGATAATATTATAGTGAAAATAAGATAAAAAGTAAGATGTAAAATAAGATGAAATAATAAGATGATTTTATTTAATGCTCTTTTGCAAAGGGGGTTATTTATACTAAACAAAAATAACTAAAAATGAACTGATAAAATATTGATGGAGCTGATAAAGTATAAAATGAACTGATAAAATATAATGAATGTTAAAATATAAAATGAACTGATGATAAATTATAATGGGTTGTCAAAAATGAAAGATGTCAAAGATAGTGTTTCATTAGAAACATTAGCAGTAAAGTCAGTTTATGCAATCTAATTTGCAACAGTACCTGACATCTGCACACGACAATTTCAAAAAAATGGAGGCAAACGTATCACGATATTTGAGTTTTTGTTAAAAACACAAAAAAAATGCCTGCTAACAGAATCGAACTGTTGACCTTCTGCTTACTAGGCAGACGCTCTGCCAACTGAGCCAAGAAGGCAATTATGCCTTTTTTAATATTAAAAATTAATTATATCTTATAAAAATTTAGCTTTGCTCCACTACAGCTTTAGGCAGTCTGGGGACGTCTTGGGGAACCCTAATACGCCTTCAAATTATTTTTACAGTAGTAACCAAAATTAAGTGAACGCTCAAGCAGTAATTTTTAGCGCACAATGTTTGGTGTTTTTTCCCTATATTATTTTTTTATTTTTTGTACTATTTTCACACTCTTTCCAGTTTTTTTTTTGTTTTTTTTTTTAGATGAATATTTATTTTATAAGATAATAATTAGAGATAAAGTTATTAGTAGATTTACTACATATCGAGCTCAAAATTACCGGACCCAAATTATCAATCTCCGTTTTTATATACCGACTGTATCTTAAAATACCGGGAAAACTGCCACAAATTCACTTTTCTGTTGATAACTCGTGTAACTTTATAGTAACCTCAAAAGTTAATACTTCAAAACAGACATATAAAGGAGAAAAATAAATCTAGCAAAAGCACTAATTAAGCTTATACACTCTTTATAAAGTTATTTCCATTAAAAGCCTACAAAATTGCAACTTCAATGGACGGTAACTTGAGATAGCAACCGTTGAAGCATATAGTTTATAACCCAAAAATAATTCTTTTATTTACTTTTACTATATTTCACTATAAAATCAATTTTGAAAAACCATGAATTTTTTCCTTGTATACCCTCGTCCAAAATTTGACTTTTTCGAAGAAAGCTAATAACTTTATGAAAAATAGCGCTAAAGTAACAAGCAATTCCTCAAATAATAGGTATTTTTTTGCTTTATTTGTCTGTAACGCTAATGTAAAAATTTTATTATAAAAGTATTTTTAAAAGTACTAAAAACTGATTTTCATGTTTTTGTTTTTTTTGCAAAATTTTTGGTGATAAAAATGTTCAACAAAAATATCATTAAATATAAAATTAAATTTCATGTTGAGGTTACTTGAATTGTCGAAACAATATAAAAAATAACAATTAAAGAAAAGAAATAAATTGATCAGTTTCTCAACTGTTATAAAAAATCAAAATGATAGTAAAGTTTATTTAAAAAGTAAAATGTGGTTGCTTTTATATGTTTTAATTATTATGGTTATCTCAGGGACCACACCAGTATAATTCCCTAAATTGTATTATGAGAATAATTATCCAAATATACCTTGAGGATTATACATCAATAATCCGGTCAAAGCAAATGCCATGTTGTGATATTGCGTGGCAGTATGGATGCTCTGGGAATTAGAATTATTAATACTGTTAAAGTTGCCCTTTTTTAGTATTGTGAGAATTGCCCATTAATTCATGATTATAAATATGAGATAAAGTCTGGAATATACTATGGTATTACAATAGAAAGAAATAGACAGATATAGCTGAATACAAACCACTGTTTATAGTTATAAGGTGTAACATATATGAAATTATGCCATGTAGTAAAATATACTATTTATGGACATGTTGAATTAGAGTTTCAATGTTACTTCAAATGTATATATTTAGATTTAGCAGTTGTTAATATTGTAGAAGGCGGCATAAATATGGTTGACACAACATTACTTAACAATGCTAGCCAAGTAACTATGCATTTTCTATGTCAATTTTGCATTTTAAAATTTTAGGATTATTTTTACCAATTTTTTCATCATCAGAAAGTTTTTGTTTTAAAATACCGCCACAGCTGAGATTTATGAAAATTAGGAGAAAATCTGTCAAAATTGTTACCTTTTGCAACGCAATGGTATGTAGGGGTTGTTTAGATCAGAAAAAATAGTCGTTAGGAATAAAAAAATTTAGAGTAAACTAAAACAAGGTAGCAAGCTAACAGTTTTTTATTTCAAATAGTTGAATGTACAAGAGTTTCTTGTACATCTAGTATGAGGAATAAAGAATCACACTTATTAAACTCAGTAATTTTTCTTTGTAGTGTAAACATCTTTTTATTTTTAGTTTCTATCATTTTAACCATGATGTACTGTAACATGTTGCATGATGACCTTAAATGTTATTAAATTTACATAATACTTTTTTTTTGCCTCTTGCAGTGGAATTACATACTAAAAGCTTGATAATCATAAAATAACTTAATTTACAAGTATCACTCACAGAGTTCATGCCACTTGAAATATTAAAGTGCAGCAATAATAAAGAGATACTCAAAGTGA
>JAEPRC010000150.1:0-22329 GCA_016758945.1 Mucor plumbeus
AAAACCATTAAAAAGATAAAACTATGTTTATAAAGAGTGCAAATTCATAAAATGATTGAATTGCTGGAGTTGAAATAATCTGTGATCAAAAACGCTGTATGCATCCGGACCATTTTTCAGGGTCAAAAAAAAAATGCAAACTTATTAAAATCTATAATTATACATCACAATGCATTAATAAACAAGAAAAATAAGAAAAGAACTGATCTGTTTTACTTTTATTATTTTTTTTTCTGTTCTTTCATTATGCTTTTTCATTTTTACTCATTGACTCATATGGTACGCACATTGTCCAAGGATACACAAAATAATATCAAAGATTGCTAAAGCTTGGCTATTCTTACTCTACATTTATAAAACGTATCTTTGAAGTTTATAAAAGTACTATTCGAGAATATAAACGCAAGTTTTTTCCGAACATGACGCCATCTCTATCTGATCGACATACTTTAATTAGTGCAACATCTGGGATTACATTCCCAAAAAGGCTATACTTGGTAAATTAAATACGAGAAAAGATGTAAAAATCGGTCTAAATGATCTTGAAACTGAAATAAACTATTTTAAATGTCTTAAATTGCTCAAACCAATGGGATTCAAGGCCGAAAAAAGGAAAAAACCTCTGCTCACAGCCACTCACAGATCAAAACGGCTAAATTGGGCCAATGCTCATAGAATTTGGACAAAAAATAATTTGCGACGCATGATTTTCTCCGATAAAACAAAAATAAGCATTTAGGGGTCTGATGGCATCAAATAGGGCTGGCAAAAATTAGATAATAAGCTTCAATTCTATTATTTGGAACTTAACTGCCAAGCATGGTGATAGCTTAACGGTGTAGTGCTGCATCACTTGCAATGGCCATAAATATACCTCTCATATTTCCGATGGTATTGCGAGGGAGAAAAATTACATTTTAACCTTACAACCACTATGAAGGCTGCCTTAAATTGGTATGGTTTTGACTCTAAAAACATCTATTTTAAGCAATATAAGGACTCCAAATATACTCTAAAGCTCACAAAACTATGGTTTAAAGACAAAAAATTTAACGCTAATTAAACTTACAACTAGTCACCTCAATATCCAGATTTAAATCCGATTAAACACCTATGGCATTCCCTTAAACTAAAGTTAAACGCATATCCAACTAAAGCTAAAAAAATTCAAAAATTATGGCAAAGGGTTGAAGAGCAATGGGCCACTTTTACTAAGAAAAACTGTCAGCAGTATATAGATAGTATTTTAGTTGAAATTAATGCTGCTATCAAAGCTAGAGGTCATAATACAAAGTACTAATTTTATTTTTCATGTACCCTGAAAAATGGTCCGGATGCATACAGCGTTTTTGATCACAGATTATTTCAATTCCAGCAATTCAATCATTTTATGAATTTTCACTCTTTATAAACATAGTTTTATCTTTTTAATGGTTTTTGTTTCACGTTGATTGCCTTCTTGGTTCTTGCTGTATTCACAAAAATGTCGAATTTTGAAAAACATCCGGTCCATTTATCCACCACCTACTGTAGTACATATTTTCAGTCTGGAGATTAACCATTAAAGACGAGGTGAGCTTTAGTCGAGCTTGGTCAAAACTCGTGAGACGAGTCGAGCCTTGTATTACACGAGCTTGAGTCGAGTTTTCAAAAAAGCTCATTTGAGGAAGACAAGCTTTTGACTACTTTTCAAAAAGCTCGTACGAAAGATACGAGCTTTGTGTTATTTACATTTTATGACAATTAGTAAATGATATAGTATATTACTAAGCATTATAAGTTTGCCTTACTTTAGTCATTTGTCGCTTGACAGACAAAATAAAGCACTTCTGCCACATTTGAGCTTTAGTCACACCCAAGAAAAGCTCGTATGAGGTGAACGAGCTTTTTTTTAAGCTCGTTTAATTTCAACGATCCTCGAAAAAAGCTCGGTAGCGTAAAACTGGCTCGGCTCGTTTTATATGCCTACTCACCATAAATTCACAAGAAATTTTAGTAAATTCAATTAATGTACTATACTTGAATTCAAAAAACTATTTCACTACCTTGTTTCAATTTAAAATGTTGTGTTGTTCCATTTGTAGCTACAATATTCTTTAATTTAAATATCCCCTACATACTGTTGCATTGCAAAAAAATAGTAATTTCTCCGAATTTTTATACATTTCAGGCGTGGCGGTAGTTTAAAATAAAAACTGTCTGATGATGAAAAAATTGTTAAAAAAATTCTAACTTTTAAAAAGTAGAATAAGCATCAAAAGTGTTTAGTAACCTAACTAACTCTATTAAGTAACCCCAACATGAAATTTAATTTTACGTCTAATGATTTACTTATTAAAAACGTTTACCACCAAAACATTTATAAAAAAAGCAAAAACATAAAAATCAGTTTTTAGTGATTCTAAAAATACTTTTATAATTAAATTGCAAAGTTAATGTTACAAACAATTGAAGCAACAAAATACCTATTATTTGAAGCATTAGCTGTCACTCTAGCGCTATTTTTCATAGAATTATTAGCTTTCTTCGAAAAAGTCAAATTTTGGACGAGGGTATACAAGGGGAAAATTCATGATTTTTCAAAATTGATTTTATGGTAAAATATAGTAAAGCTAAATGAAAGAAGCATTTTTGGCTTATAAAGTAGATGCTTAAGCGGTTGCTATCTCGAGTTACAGTCCGTTGAAGTTGCGTTTTTGTATGCTTTTAATGGAAATAACTTTATAAATAAAGTATGAGCTTAACTGGGATTTTCTCTAGATTTATTTTTCTTCTTTATATATCTGTTTTGAAATATCATTATATAAGATTACTTTAAAACTGCAAGAGTTATCAAATAAATCATAGATTTTGTGGCAGTTTTCTGGGCATTTTAAGATACAGTCAGCATAAAACGGAGTTTGATAATTTAATCCCCGTAATCCAAGCTCGGTATTTAGTAAGTCTACTCTTTGAATGGTTTTTTTTGGTATAGTTGTTTAGGCAACGTTGTAAAAAGTATTTCAACATACGCACTCTGACCTCCTGGATGCTTTCAGAGCACATGGATGTGCTCAAATGCGACCGTCAATAGGCTCATGAGGTCTTCTATGCGCTCAACTGGTAATTAGTTAATTCCTAATTCTTGTTGTATTCCACCAAGTATCATACCTTATCGACTTCTATAACCAATCAATAGATTATACAATCCATTGATTACTATTTAGAATATGAAAGAACAAGTCTAAAATCGGATATAAGAAACGCCTAGTTTATTATTTCTCAATCAATTAACCGAAAGGCTCGGACCACTCAAATCATGACACCAACCACTCAAATCATGACACCATATTCTTTAACCTCAGCGGTTAATCATTCAAGTAGCCGTCAAGATATACCAAATCACAATCCAGGCACAACAAGCGCAGCATTGAAACAAGGCAATTCACAAGCTCTACAATCACGGCTTAATTATGATTGATTAACATCAATCCATAAATTACTCTCAAACAGATCTAATAGTTCAATACCGCTCTTAATTGTATCTCAGGAACTCAACACTAAATCATTATAAAAGGCAATACTTTTATATCTAAATAAACCTTATCTTGTTTTTATTGTACAGTTGAAGAACTGATTAATTACACATTCTCTTTTATTGTACTCTTTTTTAAATATATTATCGCAAATCCGACCTTATATAACAATTCTGATAAATCACCAAAAATTGAATATAAAAATGTGTTCATATGTTCATATTGTCATGTATCATGTACTGTATAATAACTTAGATAAATAAAATTAAAAACCTGAGTTTATCTTTTGTCAAATCAAAGGTTTTGAAAACCTAACTTTATTTCTTAAAATAGAAGTTATACTGAAGGTTATGCAGAGACAGTTGTAGTATTCTTAAGTTTAAACCTATTATATTACATTTTATTTGTAAGAGAATCAGAATTTTCAAAAACCAGAAAATTAAATATAAGATGATATAAACGAAATTAACAACAAGGGAGGATGGATATAGAGAAATATAAAAAAGAAAAGGTTCGTACATTGCTATTGATTTAAAATAAGAAAAAACTGCCTCTGTATCTAACCCGATTTTATTGTAGTTTTCTCATAAACGTAGAGTCCAAACCTGATTTAATTATAATTTTCTCATTGACATCAATTATAAAGGGGATGCTATGAGCAATGAATTCTCGTAAATCTAGATATACATATATCTTTTAAATTGTGATATACTTGTAACTCTTTGACCACATCAACATTGGAACATGATTTATTCATAAACTGCTGTATGGGCCAAACTCTGCTGTAACTAAAATTAGAAATGTTGTCTGGATACTTTTTGTGGGGAGTAGTACGTCCCATTGGGATTTATTGATATAAGAATAGGCATTAAATTATGATGATACATTTTTAATCGTTGCAAGAATTACATGGTAACAAGTGCTAGATTATGCTATGTCTTCCATCATGATATACATAGTAATTTATCAGTGACATATATATTTGTGGTCAAAAATATTTATGATTTAGAAAAGGGCATTGTCTAGTATATTTTTCTTTTCTTTCCTGTTTATTACAATTTAATTTTCGGTTATTAGTTATTGAATATGTTTACACGATCCAAAAAGAAACAGAGAATATCAAATTATCCAGCGGATAATGCTAATCCTCTCCTTACTATTAGTGATAATTCCAATAAAAAATTACAATGCAACTTAGAAAAAGAGACAGGGATCTTACTACCCTACTTGAAACAAGAGATGGAATTTATAACGAGAAGAAAAATCAAAGTTTGTCTTGAAAGTAATGAAAATGTTGATTAATTGAAACAGAACAGTCAATCATTGAAGCAGATTGTAAGAGGTCTTGTTACTGTAAAGATGCGGAAAGAAAAGCAGATCTTCCGGCTACAACAATACAGAATTTCTTGCTCAGGTACAACAATAAGAAGAAAACAAAAAGTACTACTCTTTTAACAAACTTTGTGGATCAAAACTTCGGTAGAATATTTTATCAAGCGAGAGCAAAGTTACAAGAAGAACGAGAAAAATTATAGCAAGAACAGGGTAAAGCCTCAACTTCTACTGCTCCTGAGCCCGTTGTAATTACAGCACCCAGTTTTGATTATAATCACAGAATCTTTCATGGATCATTCAGAGCATTGATCAGACAGGATCTTCAGCATGAACTGAGAATAATTTTCATAAATAGATTACAAGACAACCTGCAAAATGCATCAAACTATAACACCGACTATAGTTTGCAAGTGTACAAAATAATTCTTTTATTTAAAAACCATACTTTATATATAGACGCTAATAGTAGTATAGTTATGAATACATTAGAAAAATTTACTTTACAAGAATTTTTCCTAATGGATTTGATTTTAAAAATATAGAGAAACGTGTAGCACCATCAACTCTAACCAATTCTATAAACTCGGATACTTTTACAAAGCATTTCAAAACGTTGTTCAACACTAATTACTTGCAGTTGATATAATCGACTTACTCTGGGCCACAAGGATTACGATCAAGATCTCTAGAAAAGTATCCAATTTATAAAGAATTTACTGATATAATTTCACAAGAAGAAGGTGCTCAACCAAACTTAGATGTTTCTATCATTAAAATGGCTTTATCTCAATTTATGACAAATTTCGGCAATATGTGGAATTCCAGAACATGATTCAAAAACTTATTCAATCGCCTTTTACTTGTTCTATTATTAAAATTACATTTTGCTTCAATAAGAGAAAGAGGAAATAGAGAGTTCATTGAACAAGAAATCAACAAGGCAAAAGATAAAAGAAAGACAAGAGCGATAACCACTGAGGATATAGAACCTATTCCTATTCAAAAAATATCCCTTGCCAATTTGACAAGAGATCAGAAACGAAACTTATTTGATAGTGAGCGTAGAAAATATATTCAATATATCACAGAGTAGAACTTGAACTGGAAAATTTTAATAAGAAAGTGAAATGTAACCGATGGGCACAAAAGTGCCTCATAGGAATCCAAACCTATGAATCGGTATCAGAAAAAGAGGTATATCTTTATATCTATAATTCATACGGATGCATAAACTAGTAATCGTTTTCTTCTAAATAGAAGAACTCTCTAAAGAAGGGCAAGGTTCCGTTAGTAGAAAATCCTCCCAAGACGGCCATCACAGATTTTGTCAAGTTGGATATTGTCGCGGACCATGATCCTGCTACTGCTACTGAAATAATGCCCTTGGATGATGCAGAAGTAGATGATGTTTTAGACACACCAAGAAAAAGAATCCAAGTTCTGGTAGCGGTTATAAGAAATGCAATTTTCAAGCATCATATTGAAACTGTTACTGAGGATATCATCAGAGAAGTCTGTGCCGATATCACTGCTGAAGAGCTGGAAACATGTTTCTTAATATGTACTTTATTTTAATCATGCCTTACGTTCTTTCAAAAAAGAATTAATATAGCATGCCCCATCAATTACTGTTTATTCTGATGGCTAATAAAGTCTTACGTTCTTCTGGTTACAACAAGGTCGCAATCAGTGTTTGTCCTTTAACCATGCTTGGAAGATTGAATGCATTGGCAATTGATGCACCTTCCCCCCTTTCTTTATTCTGTTTTCCAAAATTAAAGAAGGATATAACCAAATTGGACATTTATGATTTTGGTGACCGAAAAATTATTTCAAAAGAAGTTGCAACAGAGGATAAAAATGCTATCTTTGGATCTTTTTTCAACATTCAGCAAATCCAAGCTTTTGCAGGGTCTTACGGTTAGTTCTTTAATTATAGAATGACTCTTTTGCCTGGACTGAAGATAGTACCCTTATCTGGGATATTGAAACGACTCCCTATTTCAGATGCGAGCAATAATGTTAAACCCAAAAAGCCCAAGGGTGCTACCCAGCCTACTAGAGATAGTGCCGATGATCTGAATGTATTATGGGGTGCAATAAATACACTGTATGAAAGATTGAAAGAGTCTTTTATTAGAAAATCAACTCTACCTTCCTAAAAAAGAAAGAAAAGATGCAGAAGATCAAAACTTGCTATACAACCAAATAGAAGATGAAAAGCAAAGACGAAGATTGTTGAACAAGGACATATCTCACACTAAAAGTGAATTACAGAAAAGGCGTCAAGAGCTTCGCCAAATTAAGACATTCCAATAAGAAACCAACAAAAGTAAAAAAAAAAAAAATTATATACAATTATTCAAGAGAATAGTTGTTGTCTGAAGAATGCCGAACTAGTCTTTTGAGCGACGAAATTCTTTATTCAAGAAGTACTTTCTTTGGTGGTACTGATAATAGTCTTGGTAATATGTCTGAAGTAGCATCATTTGATATAAGCAGGGCTAAAAATCAAATTGAACTTTACAGTTATTATTCAGTTTTAGAAATCGATGGTACGTAATATAAGCATAACAGAGAAATAATTGTATATTGAGCATACTATAAATGTTGACAATGGAAGACTAAGCAATTTTTTATATTACCATCTTCTACACTGACCATTAACTTTGATGATATTTATCAATGAGCTGGTGATAAATCGTTTTTAAAAAGTCTTGAGAGAAAGAAAAAATGAACAATGAAAGGGCAGAGAGTATTGGACCCAGAAGGAGAGTTGTCTGGTAGCCAACTTTCAGATGCAACATCTTCTACATTAGATTAGCTGACTCAACCATACTTCCAGCATCGTGGGTTGATGCGACAGTTTTACTACAGCGACACTATTACCAGCAAAAGAAGGAGCAAAGAATTAAGAAGACGAAAATTTCTCAGTCAAGCTTGCTCAAATGAACGAAGATTTATAAATCAAAGTCAAAGAGATAACACCATTGCATTTGTTGGTGATAGAGGATACTCAGTTGGGTCATGTATTATCAAAGGATTTAAAAAGTACGGCGGCAAATGGAAACCCCAAAACTGCTCAAGATACTTCTAAACAATTATTACCAATGAGTATTGTGCATCACAAACATGTATTTATTATTTTCATTAAACTACTCATCCTGTACATATAATTGATGATATAATGAAAACCAATAATGGAACATCTGTTTGCACAAATCCAGCATGCATCCTAGTCAAACCAGATTCCTCACACAAAGGGAGAGATGTCATATCTTCCCTTGCAACTCGCTTATCAGGCTTATCGTATCTTGCACTTGGGGTTCCCTTTCCTCCATTTAATCCTAGCGTTGGTCACCATCACACTGACTTTACCAATATCGCCACTACCTTCCTTACAAGAAGCATAGCACAGCTGGAGCTCGATAAGCTTAATACTTAAGGTATACTGGCTTATCAATTATTTTTATTTTAACATATACTAACTCTGCTGCTTTAACTCTTTTTTATTTTACCTTCTCTTCTTGGTATGTATTTTCATCCTTTTTATTGAACAAGTTACATTAACTTTTCATTTTTGGAAACGCAAAGGCTATTTACCGTTTCAGTATTAGAAATTATACCCTGTAGTAACACTTTATGTGCTTTAGCTCAAAAAATAATAATTATTGTAACTCCCAATAGTTCATACATTTCTTCAATTATTTTTTCAACATGTAAGATTGATCAGATAAATAAGCTCACACTTTTTATTAAATATGTATATCATAAAAAATAAACCTTTTCTAGATGGTAGTTTAGTGTACATGTTAAAGGAGTTAGACACAATTTATTGCAGCTATAATATGAAATTAAGTTGATTCTAAATATGCAATCGTGAAAGACTATTCATAATATAACTGAATTTATAATAACGCATTTATTGGGTTGAATAGTGGCAATAAAAAATATTTTAACAATCATCAGAATAGAATGTGTTACAGTTATACATTCTGGGCTGCAGTTTCATTAAAAAATTCATATAAACTGTTAGTGCGATTGAAAACCCATTCTCTAAGACCCATGGCTAAATTACCAGGAATAGGACCGTCTACACCCACAGAAAATGGGATATCTGCTGTAGTTAAGTTTCCCGGTACCGAAATATCATACCCGAATGACCCAAGGCGTGGCAAAGACTTGTCCCAGACGACATCGTCATTTAAAAATGTCATAAGTTCATCAATACGAGGATTCATTATATCTGTGTTGACGAGTCCAGTTGTGTAATTGCGGATCAAATTGTCAAATTCACTCTTGAACTTTGGAACAGCGAGCATACGAGTTGCTAAAGGAGTTGAATTTAGACCAGGGAATGCAGTATAGTTACCGCCGAAGAACGCTTCTGATTGACTGTATGAAGTGCCTGTAAAAAAAAGTGCAATGTTAATTTCTTTGATATTATCCGAATAATTTTGTATCATAATTCTACTAACCCAAAGTCAAATCAAAATCTTGGGAACTAAATACAAGTCTTTCATTTTTTAAATCATCGTACAAAATATAATTATTATGAAGACCTAGATAACCATCAAAACTAGAAATAATAACTTCAAAAGCTAAACCACGCAAAAAACTTGTAACGTCAATTTTTTCTTCCCAAAGAGGTATAACAGAATTATCTACGCTTGTGCTTTGTTCAGACAAAAACTTGGCAAAATCCATAATACGAGTATAATTAGCGGTTCCAGTAGCAGGATCTTCTTTAACAGGATAAGGAATACTGTAGAGAGTGGCGTTATTGCTAAAGTAAGATAAATCAGATAGCATAGTGGTATTTGTCAAGTTTCCTGAGATGTTAGAGTTATCTAACTTTCCGTTGAGATCGCAAACATACAAAGCACCTTGATTAGAACTTTTTTTCCCGTTATTAAACTCATTTCTGACCCAAGGAGCCTTAAAATTTTCAGCAAGACCAAAAAGACCAACAGCTTGATTGTTAATAAAGACACGGACATAACTAAATTTAGTTGTAGGGAGACCAACAGAGTCAGCAATTTCTGATGCCAACTTTTCTCTCATATATGACAAATCAGTGCCCATTGCTCTCAATTTAAGACGTCGGTACTCGTAAAGATCACTACCTTTTGGGATTGTAATCTTGTACGAAAGTTTATCCAAGTACCTTGTACTCATGCCGGCAATTGCAAATGTAACATCTTCAAGGGTCTGAACATCATTTGGACTATAAAAAATTATGGTTAATATATGTAAAATATATCTAAAAAAGTGTATATGCTTACCTGATATAAGTCATTTTCAATCCTTTAACATCAATGTCAAGCGCTTGATTGGCGTGAATATAATCAAGAGCTGTTTGATTTCCAGTGAAATGAATAGTAGGTATTTCACCTTCAATGTGCAAATTGGATTCAATACGATTTATAATAGGAAGAGGGTCCAAAATACGAGGAAGTTGAGTTAAATTCATAGAGTTCCAAGGCCTTCCAAAGAATTCATTCAAGGTGCTGTCTTCAGTAACGGGATTACGAGTGAAGTTCTCCCTTTCAATAACATTTGATTGATTGTTTTTCTCAAGAATAGCATATCTGTAATTTGTAGTTGCAATGGGTGCTTTGCCTGTGTGAAGTAAGGAGGAAGATTTACTGACAGAGGTTAAAGGATATATTTGCTCATCAACAATGACAGCGAGAGTTTGATTATCAGGTACAAGTGAAACAACTTTGTATGTTGTATTGGAAGATGCAGTGGCTACAGAAGCAATGCCGAATAATAGCAATGTAATGGCTATAACAATTATAATTATTAGTATAATTAAGCATTGTAGGAAAAATATATATTACCAGAAGAAATTTGCATATTAAGTAATTGAGAGGTTCTATAAAAATAAAAGAAATTTTTCGGTCGCTTTTTATATAACGACAAGACTTTTTTAACTAATTTCGCTTAAACTATACTTTAAATCTTATAACTTGGCATCAATCTTGTAACTTGCCCTTTCAAACAGGTACTTGGTATTCGATTTTTTCTTACATGTCAAGAGTTATTGTAAATTCCTTTTATGTTGAATTAATTATTACAATTTTTGTTCAATTTTTATGTAATATTTATTCAAGCCATTACATTTAAAATTGTATATAATATAACCATCGTACATTTGAGAAATTAAACACCTTGGGTATACTGTTTATTTATTATCACAATATATTTCATATATTTATGATATAACATCTATATTACAGAAAAGCTTGTCTATAGAAACAACTTTTGGCACTTTTAAGCTTTTGGCCAAGACTTTTATATAAAATTCTTTTGATCGCTGGGATAGAAATGTAGTGGTAATAGCAGTATTAGTGTAGTCATTGGGTATTTAGGATAACACCAACAATCAAGCAATTAGCAACTACATATAAGCAAGATCAAATAAACAATAATACTGTAGCAGAATAAAAAGTATAAGTGCTGTTTGTTTTATAGTAGTTTATCTTGAACCTTGTAGGTTTCATTTTAGGCAGAAAACTAAAAAGTTCCTAAATAGCCAAACATAAAAACACACAATCTTTGGTACAAAGTTACACTGCTTTACTATACCTGTAAACTATTGCATAAAATTCTACTAAATATACTCATCATTAGAGTAAATAAATTATTCGTATACAATTACTTGCCATTTTTATCTAAAATTTCTAGTTCAAATATCTATAAATATGTAAATGTTTGATTGATATATCTAATCAAATGTAACGTAACTATTACCAGTATTCTTTGGGGCTTTATACTATTTCTCGCTCGTTTTTGCAAACTTACCTCATAATTTACAAATTATATAGATTGATAATAATACTACTGAAAAAATAAAAAAAAAAATAAAGCTGTATATCATAATCAACAATAATATTACTTCAAACATATCAAATGTGGATTCTATTTTTTTGATTTAATTCTCTAAAACAGTGAAATATGCTTTTATTTTTAAAGAGATGGAATGCAGCTTCTAAAATAGTTTTAAAAAATAAACCGACGAATAAGCAATGTTTGATAAGGCAGGAAATCATATTTGAAGGGTATATCAAAGCTTTTAGATATAGTTTCCCAAGTAAAAAGTGTATAATAATGTTCTCCAACATCTAAGATGCATTTGTATGTATTTTGTTTCGAAAAAAAAAAAAAAAAAAAAAAAAAAGTTAAACTTTGGATACGACAATATTTCGAAAAAAATATATAATTTTAAAACACAAATCCAAAATGGTATTTCCTATTCATTTATCTTTTTGATGGCCTTTGACTGAAAATGAAAAATACTGCAAACACTATTGCTTCGGAAATTAAGTTTCATTATTTGCTTCATTACGTTTCAACAAAAGTAAAAAAATTTCGATATAGAAGAATTTCAACCCAAAATTAGAAATAATTAAAAAAATCATGTAAAAAGACCATTAATATTAAAAATCTATTTACATTTTATCAGATCAATCGTATCCTACCAATACGTACTGACTAAGAAAAAGTAACGGTTAACGAACAGACATGTTTTTAATGCATTTTTATAATAGTAATAACAGCGATAATATATGGGGAAGTGTGTGTAAAATAATATCAAAAACGAAATTTTCAAGTACTTACCCATCGTCTTATTTATCAATCTAATGTCTCAATCTGGCAAATTATAAAATCAAAAGCATATCCAAAATCACAACCCTCTCTCGCTCGCACTCTAAACATCTCAACCGATGGTTCCACATCTAATCCACTCTATGCTTATCCTCGCAATTTTGAGAGTCTGCTCTAATGAAAGATATAATTTTTTATCAAATCCACATTGCAATTATAAGTTTTTTAATATATAAAATCCAATTTCATCAATCAACTAAATCGACGCGCAGTATGTTTTTAAAGAAAAAAATATAAAAAGTTTTTTTCGTATGTAGTAATATTTTAAAAAAGCGTTTTTTTTTTTGTCTGCCAATCTGATTATCGGCGGTAAAGTTCAGGTGATTCACGTCTATATCCACGAGAGTCCATTGGGGGAGGAGGGGGAGGGGGGGCAGAATCTATTAGGAAGTTAAGCACGCGTTAAAATAAATTGATTCGACAAAATAAACATGTAACTTACAAGAATCAGTCATTGGACGTTCACGATGATCATCCATAGGAGGAGGAGGTCCACTTGGTGCACGTCTAGCAGGACGATGTTCATCTTTTTTAGAAAGTCCAATATCCCTAAATGTCAAATATAAGTTGACTCATTCAAATTTATCATTTTAAAATCACATCAATCAATTTACCAATCAAGTCTTAAACGACGACCTTCTACACTGAATCCATCAAACTTTTCAAAAGCATCTTCAGCATCACGACGATCTTCAAATTCAACAAAGGCGAAACCCTTGTTTTTGTTGGTAACAGCGTCCATAGGTACAGTAATAGACTTCAAACGGCCATAACGTTCAAACATAGTGGCAACCTAACATCATCATCATTAGCCTCCAAAAAAATAATCGTTACAAAAAATATATACTTTACATCACGTTCAATGAAATCGTAAGGAAGATTTCCGGCATAAATGGTAGTTGTAGTCTTTCTTTCTTGTTCGCTTCCTCTATCAACAGGTCTTCTTTGTCTTGATTTAGGAGGATAACGTCCACCACCTCTTCTATCATCGTAACGATCGTATCGATCTCTATGTTCATAGCGATCTCTTTGATCATATCTATCGTAACGATCATATCTGTCACCTCGATCATATCGGTCTCTGCTATCATAATAATCACGGCGAGGATAAGATTCATATCTATCTCTTCCACCGCCTCCACCGCCATAGCGATCATCATCACGATAAGAGCGTCTTTCATCGTAATATCTACTGTTGCTAGAAGAGCGACGAGATGGAGATAATGATCTATCACGTCCACTAGGAGAACGATTTCTTCCTACTGAGGCAGATGAAGGAGGAGGAATGCTGTTAAGAGGAGGAGGGGGAGGAGGAAGGTAATCATCCACATTTTGCTGAGATTGTTGTTGGGGTGAAGAATAATCTGCCATCTTTTTTAATAGTTTTTTATTTTGATGATCAATCTAATGAATAAAGAAAAAAAGAAAAAGAAATATTCCCTTCGTAGCAGCCCCCTTTAACATATAATCAAAATTGATGACCTAGACATATCTAATAAGCCACTATGAAAAAACTTGGCGTAGTACGATAAATGTGGTAGCAGTAGTCCAGCGGAGATGTCTCCATTACGGTTAAATATATAATTTTATCTATACTGGTTTTAATAAATAATGACCAGTGGACATGTAGCATCTTTGATATGCTTTATTTGCCCTGGCCAGATCAAAAAGTGACAAAGGGTAGAGAAAAATTCCTAATTGGGATTATTGGGAAAATTCAAAAGTAAAATGTAATAAGAGGGTGATAATAAATATATCAGAAATTAGGATTTATTTGTGGAGAGTTGTTGGACAAAAAGATTACCGGGATTCTGGGCACGAACCGGGAGTTGATTATGGGCCAGATAGTCCATCTCATGGAGTATTGAACAGGTAACAGGCCAACGGATAAGCCATGCAGTAATTGAGAGCTTTGAAGCCTTCTTTGTTTTTTGTGGTAGTTTATTCAGCAGAAATGAAAGTGGATTTTCAATTGTTTGTGGTAGAAACAAACGAATATGCATCTGTAAACATTGGATGCTGTGTCGTTTTTTAAACAGCTCAGAGGAGTGAAATGGACAGGGTTGTGGTTTACTTAGAGGGAGCCAACCAAGTATTTGGACGATTGTAGTTGTATATTGAGATAGAGCAAAAATGAAATTTAGACAAAGTGAGAATGCAAATTTATACAAATTGTGAATAATATTTGGATAAATAAAATGTTGCTTCTATATGATAGCTGTTTAATTAAAACATTTATTCTTTATGAATTAGGCTCATGCTCAAAATAACCAACATTGAAAAAGTACAGTTTGATACTATATAAAAAGTGCAATACATATGGAAAAAGATAAAAACATCACAGGAGAGAGTAATATCTTGCAACTATTTTCACCATAAGAAAAATGAAAAATCATTTCTTTCTAGCCCTAAACAATTCTTTAAATACTCAATAAATATAGAGAATGGTTTGTGCCTTCGAACATTCGTATCATGGAGTAACGCAATTTATCATTTTTCTTTATATTATAAATGGAATGATGAAAAGAAAACTTTTTATTTATACATTTTGCTTCTTCTGCTTTAATATTGAAATTACTTCATAATTTGAACATTTGATACGTCTAAACATTGGTTACTTTAAATACTTTAAACACTTGTTTATTTATAATTTCACAGTTCTACTCTCATGAAAAGATGATTAAATGTAAGCATCACATCTAAAAAATGTCCTAAAGAAATCCTTTATTTACCAAAAGGCTCAATATTGTCCAAGCATCCTGTATTTTTATTCAAGGCCTACAAGACTTCTCTTGCTGTATCTCTCTCTCATCTGTATTTGAGCATCGTTTTCAAAGCTCTCGCTATTATTAATTCTCAAGACTTTCTATTATAATAGCGTCTCTACTACCTCAAGAATGCATTTGCAAAATTTTACAAGGCTTTTTCCCCTCCTATCAATTTCGGGAGAAGGTTTTTTTAAGCCTGTAACCTTTGCTATTCTGTTTCATTGATTGTGATTTGGTGTCTCTTCTACTGCAAGATGATGTCTTCAAGATTTACAAGGTTTTTTCCTCTCCTACCTACTTTAGGTGGGGGTTTTTTTAAGCCTGTGGTCTTTGTTCTGCTTTAATGATTTCAACAATAATGGTGTTTCAAGATCTAAAGGTTTCCTCCCCCCTCCTACTAGTCTTTGGAGAAGGTTTTTTATGCCTATGATCTTTTAAGGGGTTCCAAGGTTTACGTTACTCAATATTGCTGTACTCAAGACTCAAATGTTTCTATTTTTTCCTCTAGACTGGTGCATCTGAATGGTATTCTGCCGACTTGTTCTGGACTAAGTACGATTAATTCGCATGCTTTAAGGAGCTTGCTTGTAGAATGCTTTATGAACATGTAAGTAATTTTTCACACTGATATATATATATATATTTATTTATTTATATATATATTTATTTATATTAGGGTTAACAAATGAACAGTATATGATTTTTAACTTGTTCTAGACTGATATTTTAGACAGTATTCTATTATCTTACAAGTCAAGATGGTGCAAATGTCTAAAACATTATAGCATCGTATACTCTGTATCTTTGGCTTGGATATGGATGCTTTTAAAGAAAATGATATGAAGTTTGTTTACAATATTGCCGTATCAAACACGGTTTCTTCTTTGGAAGTTTAGATTATTACAGGTAAGTTTGTTTGAATTAACTCTGAAATAATACCTGATACTAATTTAATCTTGTTCAAATTCCCTTCTCATCATATTTAAATCTCTTTCTCATTTCATCCCAGCTTTGCCCTCACTTTATCTAAATCTCAATTTCCATTATATCTAAATTTTATCCTCATTGCATCCAAACTTTATTCTCACTACATCCAAGCCTTATTCTCATTTCATTCCGAAATTTACTTAATTTGTCTGAATTTAAAGTAGAAATACTGAGAGGTTCTTGAGATAGCTCACTGTAGGTGTGTGGAAACTGTCGTAATTTTGTTCCGCTGGCCTTTCAAAATTAGAGTTTTTTTTTTATAGCCATCAAGTCTTTACCTTTTTAAGATAAAATACCCGAAAAAAACAGTAAATACAGTACTAATAGGATCAATTCTAAATGAAAGCCACCGAGAAAGTAAATAAATTATATAATTTGTTTTAAATGTGTTCCGATGCTGAAATTCAATCGTAAATCCATGTCTAAAATCAGGATTTTGAAGTGCCAGAGGTTTGAAACATTTACGTGAGAAGTGAGTTAGCGTTTTAAGATTTGATTCTAAATGGAGTAATTAGTGATATGCCAAAAAAAAAAATTCCCGGCAAGCAACACCATATAAAAAGAGGTGGGGGTGAAAGGTCAATTTAAAGCTTTTTATTCACACACACATTCTCTCTCTCTCTCTCTCTCTCTCTCTCTCTCTTATATTCCAATGTCTCCAGTCTCTGATCCCAAAAAGAACAACTCATTTGTCCTTCAAAAGCAAGATGAAATCTCATTTGTAAGTAAATTTTAGTGAAAATAGCGAGAAAATCCAACCTAATTCATTTATATATTAGGAAGATAGACCTGTTCCAGTTGCTGGTCCAGGTCAAGTTATTGTAAATATCAAGGCTACTGGTATCTGTGGCTCAGATGTTCATTACTGGACTCATGGTCGCATTGGCCATTTTGTTTGTAATGGACCCATGGTTTTAGGCCATGAATCTGCTGGAGTTGTTGCATCTCTTGGTGAAGGTGTCACTGACCTCAAGGTTGGCGACCGTGTTGCTCTTGAACCTGGTGTACCTTGTGGTAGATGTGAAATGTGTAAAATCGGTAAATATAATTTGTGTCCCGATATGGCCTTTGCTGCCACACCTCCTTATGATGGTACTCTTTGTGATTACTATAGACATTCTGCTGATTTTTGTTACAAGTAAGTTTTCTAATTATAATAGTTTTTGAGGAAATCTTAACTGAGTGAATTAGGCTTCCTGAAAACGTTTCTCTCGAGGAAGGGGCATTAATTGAACCATTATCTGTTGGTATTCATGCTGCTAGAAGAGGCGAGGTTAAATTGGGCGACAGAGTAGTTGTTTTCGGTGCTGGTCCTGTTGGCCTTTTAACTGCTGCTGCTGCAAAAGCTGCTGGTGCATCTCATGTTACTATTGCTGATATTTCAGAATCAAGATTGAAGTTTGCTAAATCTTATATTGCTGATGAAACAATACATTTAACTAGCAAGCCTCCTAAGGATGTAGATACAAATGAATTTGCTAAATCAGAGGCTGAAAAGATTTTCCAATCAGGTGTTGCACCTGCTAATGTCGTTTTTGATTGTACAGGTGTAGAAGTTTGTGTTCAAATGTCTGTTTATGTAAGTAATACCAACTGTCTAAAAAAAAAAAATTATAATCTAATTTCATTTTATAGCTCGTCAAAAATAACGGAAAAATTATTTTAGTTGGTATGGGTGCCTCTGTTCAATCAATCTCTGTCGCAGATGTCTCTGCAAGAGAAGTTGATGTTAGAGGTGTGATGAGATATTGCAATGTAAGTATTGAAAAATAATTGAAAATGTACTCAATGCTAATCTTTTAAATCTAGACATATCCTACTGCTGTCGAGATGTTGGCTTCTGGAAAAGTTGATCTTAAAAGCTTAATTACTCATAGATACAAATTTGAAGACTCAATCAAGGCATTCCAACATGTCAAAGAAGGTCGCGAAGGAACTATCAAGGTTGTTATCACTAATGATGACTAAATGTAACATATTCATACCAGTCACCGTGTGATTTATTCACTCACCGGTCACCAGAATTTAATAAAAGCTATATAAATCTATACATAAATCCTGTTATTTTTAGTCTCTTTTCATATCATTAAGCATTAAATTATGGGTCATCTGTAAATATACGCATATTTTTATTATTGTCATTAGCATCTATAATTACTAAGCTTTAATATTGATAAAAAATTCTTAGTATCACATTAGCAACCTGTTCACTAAATCAATGGGCTTTAGATTTCGAGGGAAACCTTAAGCGTATCTTGGAAAGTATTCGCATCGCCAAAGAAAAAGGAGCAAAGATACGTGTAGGTCCTGAGCTTGAGGTCACGTAAGTTTTTTATCAGAAGCATATGTTCATTCTTGAGAATTAATTTTTTAAATTAGTGGGTATGGCTGTCAAGATCATTTTTTGGAAGGTAAAAATTATAATTTGTTGCTTTTTTTTTTATGAGCATGAAAAATTTATGAGCGCGCATTTCTAGGCGATACCTATTTACATTCTTGGGAAGTACTGGCCGAGATTATCAAAAGCGATGAGGCAAAAGATATGATTTTGGATATTGGCATGTAAGTCAATTATAAGAGAAATCAGAAGCTACAATGTTTTTAACATTTTCAAAAAAAAAAAAAAAAAAAAAAAAGGCCAGTTATGCACAAATCTGTCAAATACAATTCTAGAGTTATTATCGCAGATGGTAAAATTGTACTTATTCGGCCCAAGATCTTCTTGGCTAATGATGGTAATTATCGTGAAATGCGTTTTTTCACGCCTTGGATACCTAAAAAAGTCGAGCAATACTATTTACCTCGTATGATTTCAAAATTGACAAATCAGGTAATATACAAAATTTGAATCAGATAAATACAGTAGAATAACATATAATTAGACATTGGTGCCTTTTGGTGATTGCGTTATCAGTACATTGGATACATGTATTGGTTGTGAAACATGTGAAGAATTATTTACACCTGCCAGTCCTCACATTGCCATGGGTTTAGATGGTGTTGAAATTTTTACAAATAGTAGTGGAAGTCATCATGAATTGCGCAAATTAGATACTCGTATTAATTTGATCAAAGCAGCTACCGCTAAAGTAGGTGGTATCTACCTTTATGCTAATCAACAAGGTTGTGATGGTGATCGTTTATATTATGACGGCTGTGCTATGGTTGTTATGAACGGTGAAATCATTGCTCAAGGTTCTCAATTCTCTTTAAAGGACGTTGAGGTTATTACGGCTACTGTTGATTTAGAAGACGTTCGTTCTTATCGTGCTCGTATGGCTAGTCGTGGTATTCAAGCTGCATCTACTCCTGCTTATCAACGTGAGGAAGTCAAGATGGCTTTAACTCATAGTTATATTGAAGATGATATTCATGTACGTCCTACTAAATCTCAACCTCCATTTTATCATAGCCCTGAGGAAGAAATTGCATTGGGCCCTGCTTGTTGGTTATGGGATTATTTACGACGATCCAAAACTGCAGGTTATTTTTTGCCTTTGAGTGGTGGTATTGATAGCTGTGCAACCGCTACCATTGTAGCATCCATGTGTCGTTTAGTTGTAAAGGAAGCTGGTGAAGGTAACAGACATGTTTTGGAAGATGCTAGACGTTTAGCTGGTGAAGATGAAAGCTACATTCCTACAGATCCTCGTGAATTTGCTCATCGTATATTTTATACATGTTATATGGGTACTGAGAACTCTAGTAAAGAAACTCGTAAGCGTGCAAAGGATTTAGCTGAGGTTATTGGTAGTTATCATACAGATATCAATATGGACACTGTTGTTAAATCAATCCATGGTTTGTTCACTTTGGTTACTGGTAAAGCACCTAAATACAAAGTTCATGGTGGCTCTGATACTGAAAATTTGGCTCTTCAAAACATTCAAGCTCGTTTGCGTATGCTGCTTGCCTATCTCTTTGCTCAATTGTTACCTTGGTGTCGTACTATCAAGGGGAGTTTACTTGTTCTCGGTAGTGCCAATGTTGATGAAAGTTTGAGAGGATACCTTACAAAATACGATTGTAGTAGTGCCGATGTCAATCCTATAGGTGCCATTTCCAAGCACGATCTCAAACGTTTCATTGCTTATGCTCAAGAGAAATTTGATATGCCTATCCTTGGTGAATTCTTGGACGCTGTACCTACAGCAGAACTAGAGCCAATTACTGAAAACTATGTTCAATCTGATGAAGCTGATATGGGTATGTCTTATGATGAACTCTCTCGCTATGGCCGTCTTCGTAAAATTGAACGTTGTGGTCCTTATTCTATGTTCTCGAAATTGGTCCATGAATGGGGTGATGATATGCCTCCCTCTGAGGTAGCTACCAAAGTTAAGCGTTTCTTCTTTTACTATTCCATCAATCGTCATAAATTAACAACATTAACTCCTGCTTACCACGCAGAAGCTTACAGCACAGATGATAATCGCTTTGATTTGAGGCCATTTTTGTACAATGCTTCTTGGAAGTGGCAATTTAGTAAGATTGATCGTGTAGCAGAAGAGTTAGAGAGAAAGGCAAATGAGCAAGAGTTGAACAGTCAAGTAGATTAACAATTGTAATAAATGTTTAGTATTGTATTATAGTCGGTATACATGGGATGTAAACTTAAAATACTTGATTTTTGTATATTTGAAGGCATTTGTTAGCGATAAGATGCATTTTAGAGCAAATTCTTTGCCTTTATATGAATCCAGGGTATGGGAGAACACATTTGAACTATTTCCCATATTTTTTTTTATGTACAATTTACAATCAATCATTCTCTTCAGACTTTGCCTTGCTAACCTCGTTCGTAGATTTTTTAAAACTAAATTTCAATTTTTCAATGCAAAAAAAGCATTTATCTTAATATTTCCTATTGAGAATTCATACTTTTTATGGAAAAAAACAACATTTCAGCTTCTTGGTCTTACCTTAGCTTATAATAACGCTGTTCCTTTGGATATTAGATTAATATTAATAGGTTGCAGGCATTTTTTTAGCTGCTTTATTTTTTTTTTTTCAAGCAGAAGAAAAAGTTTTTTTTTTTAAAAAAAAAACGCATGCAAAGACCCTTCAAAGACCCTTCAAAGATAGTGGGTGGCTAATATGTTATTTATACATAAACTGCGCATGAAGTAAAACTTCAAAATTCAATGTGGAGCCATTATTTTATTTTATAAAACTTTTCAAAGAATATCTGAAACACTGCATACAAAATAAAAAAAAAGTGAACGTTTTCTTTTCCTCATTTTTACACAACTCTGAGAGGCTAAAGTAATTGCGATTCTGTGAATCAACACTATGTATACCTAGCATTGCAACGGGAGATCATTTTGATCCGTATTTGACGTACAATGGGATTACACACTAAAAGCTTCATAATCATAAAATAACTCAATTTGCAAGTATCACTCACAGAGTTCATGCCACTTGAAATATAAAAGTACAGCAATAATAAACAAATACTCAAAGTGAACACAATAACAAACGCATGCGAAAATACAAAATACTTTTAAACCAATACATGTTGTGCGAACGATAGCACTCTCGATCACAGTGCAATCAATTACATAAATAACATATATACAAAGAAGTATTTTATCCGATTCAATAAATAACAATAACAAAGATATCAGCTTTAGTCAACTACTCCCTTGTGTCATAGTTGCACTACCAATATAAATATAATTTCTAGTATATACCTAGAAGTACTCCTTAAAATCAAGATTACCTAAATAAATAGATATGACTACGCTATAATCAATAGTTCCCAAGTGGCACATATTGTCACACTTGACACACAACTCTTTATAGTCGATGCGCTGCATGATTTATCCCTGATATTATTATATCAATGACAATTACTCAAAGTTAGAAAATTACTCCATTCAAGTCTTCTAATTATATATAAGTTCATTCTCTAAATTACTGTTGCAGTAAAATGAGAAAAGCTTTAAAAAAGATACAGTTTAAATCCTTCTTTATTAAAAAATGGATAGTGTGCAATAAGTCTATATTTCTACTCTATTTATATTATTTGTAATTTCATTATGCCTGGC
>JAEPRC010000150.1:22598-69083 GCA_016758945.1 Mucor plumbeus
TTTTCGACATATTTTTTTAATGATCCACATAGAACAATCCTTACCTTGGTCTATGTGTTTTTCAGGTTTATTTTATGATTCTACTCGTTATTATATAATTCAGTTTATTTTATTGTATGTTACGTTACTCATACTTTTCATATTTTATGATTAAATCTATGTCATCTCTATTTGAATATTAGAACATAGTGTTATTTGAGATGACATTTGATTTCTTATGTGTGGAAATAGTATCTTAGTTCAGCACAACTGTAAATACTTTCATACTTTTTCAATTATGTTTGATCTTTAGAAATCTTTTGAATAAAACTTTAGTTAATTATAATTGTATTTGTACCGCTTTTATTCTTATATATATTTTCTTTTATTTTAGTAAACAACAACTTCGTTATTCACTACAATATGGTTTTAGATGATTTTCGAATGTTTACTAAATATTTTCTGCCGATTTTGAGTTGAATTCCGTCACGTCTTTAAAATTTGCGTCTTTCTTTTACAGGCTATTGATATCTATCCTAAAATAAAAAAAATCCATTGTAGAATATAGGTTCACTAGCTCAACAACATCAAACAAAATTGATTTAAAAATTAATCGAAAAACATTGAGCACTAAATCCGAGGCATTAATTTTTTGTAGTCATAAGATAGATCCTATTGAAAGCTATTTTGTCGTTTTTGCTTCATCAAAAAATATCACTTTTTCGTCGAGATAATCAAAATAATAGTTCAGATTACAGCTTAAAATCTGTACTAACTGAGCTCCAAAATCGATTTGATGATGACAGATTGGTCCAAAAATGATCCAAAAAAACAAAATTGTTCAATAGCTCATGACCTGCAAAGTAAGTTGAGATAGTGTACTAAATGACTTTTATACAGCTTAAAATTTTGCATTTGGCTAAATAAAATTTGGACAAACGTTTCACATTAAATTTTGCATAAAATGCAATTGAACTTTTAAAGATTTTTGAGGATATGCACCACTTTTTGTAAACATTTGTTAAATTTAAAAAGCTGGTATAATAAAGCACAAAATTATCTATTAATTGGGCTATTGATAAACGTTTTAGCTACATTTTTTGCACAGAAAACAAACTTTTTTGTCAACTTTTTTTAAAATCCAAAATTTGGAGGGAGGGTATACTCGTCTTTCTGTAGAGCAAAATCGAGGATATTCCTTTTGTACATATTTTTGAGGATATCTCTACGAAAAATCAATATTTAAAAAAACCTGAAACAAATCTGATAGATCTCAGTGAGCTCTATAATAAGAATAAAAAATAACTGCTGTTCAATTTAACAAATATTTTGAACCCTACTACAAAAAATGCCAAAAAAGGTAAAAAAAAAAAACAAAAAAAGGGCCCAGAACTTTTTCATAATTAAATATAATATAAAGAGCATTAAAACAAGTAAATTTTATTATCTAAAAGTGTCAGTGTAGCTTAATTTTTCGTGGAGATATGAGAGCTCAAAGTTTTTATTTCTACTAGTAAAATACCTGTAAAAATCTGAAACATTAGCACTAAAAAAGTTATAACAACTGCAAAAAATAGGATATTTTTGGATACTTATTTTTGGGTTAGATTTAAACATCTCAGGTACATTGAAGTATAAAATTTCTTTGGGGTTATTTAGTGGGAAAAAAAAGTAGATTAGGGATGAAAAGCGAGGTCCCGTTTTTTAAGAAAAAGCAGTGAATTTTACCTGTTTTCTAGTTTTTCATGAGATACAAAATAAATTCAGGAATAGATAGCATAATGTGACTAACTCATATCTTTTTAGTAGTGTCCAGGATATATATAAAAATTGCTTAATATGAGGTAGGTTAGTTATAGAAAGAGGGCACGTTCCAATTTTGAAAATTGCAAGCTATGAAAATTAGGATTTTGAGGTTATCCATTTTTGAATCTTATTGAAGAGTACTGGTCAGAAATAAAGAGCAATATCAAGAGGAACCTACTTGATAAAGTAGATACTTTGACATCTTGCCTTCCTGCAGCTTTTCAATCAGTTACTGTTAGGGATTGTTAAGGTTGGGTTAAGCATGCTGAGATGTTCTGGAAAAGATGCATTAACAAAGAATTAAGCTTAAGGTAAATGTTATCTCTACATATCGTTTTTACTTTACACAGTTTATTCAAAATAAGAAATAAGAAAATCATTTTGTAATATTTAAAAACTCGTTTTCCACAACATGATGAACGACTAATAATAAATTATTTTGCTCTTTCTTGTCATTTTTTTTCCTTGTTGCCTTTTTTTGCTCATCGTTATTAAGATATATACTTTACTGCGTTTATTAGTATTCTTGAAAGAAATCTCATTTTTATCAAGGCTAGTTAAGACTTTTCTTTTAGGATATTTACGACATTTGCCAGTACTGTTAGACAATCAAGCTTGTTTCTTGTCCGCTAAAGTCCTTTTTTGAAACAGATTTTTATTTCTGTTGTATTCCACCAAGTATCATACCTTATCGCCTTCTATAACCAATCAATAGATTATACAATCCATTGATTACTATTTAGAATATGAAAAAACAAGTCTAGAATTGGATATAAGAAACGCCTAGTTTATTATTTCTCAATCAATTAACCGAAAGGCTCGGGCCACTCAAATCATGACACCATACTCTTCAACCTCAGCTGTAAATCATTCAAGTAGCTGTCAAGATATATCAAATCACAATCCAGGTACAACAAGCACAGCATTGAAACAAGGCAATTCACAAGCTCTACAATCACGGCTTAATTATGATTGCTTAACATCAATCCATAAATTACTCTCAAACAGATCTAATAGTTCAATACCGCTCTTAATTGTATCTCAGGAACTCAACACTAAATCATTATAAAAGGCAATACTTTTATATCTAAATAAACCTTATCTTGTTTTTATTGTACCGTTGAAGAACTGATCAATTACACATTCTCTTTTATTATACTCTTTTTTAAATATATTATCGCAAATCCGATCTTATATAACAATTTCCTTATGAAGAAGCTCCGAGTTCAACCTTGCCATTTGTTTATGCTTGAAGTTAATTTCACGCTGATACTTCTCTTCCAAGTAGACTTCCCATTCACCAATAGTTGGTTTAGAAGTGCCAATGTGAACAATATTTTGTTCGAGTTTGATCTTCTCATCAATGTCAACTGCTTCCAAAGTTGAGGGAGCATCATAAAGAAAGATATTTTGTTATTTTCGTGGTAGTTGATAGTTGACCATAATGATAAAAGTATAATTTCAAATTAGGATAAGAATTTGGTAAAATAAAAGGCACTTTTCTTTCTTGTCCTTTTTGTATACCTTTTATTTAAGACAAGAGAAAAAAAAATTTCTTTTTTATATACATACATGTTTTAATCAATGCTAAGCAATTTTTAATGCAAAATTGCTTCTATTTGTCTTTCAGTATATTTTGATACAAAATTGTTTCTAAATATTGATAGGGCAGAAGCTTGCAATTTAACATCTATTATTTTCTATTAAGAAAATTTCATGCATAAAAAAAGTATGTTCATTTTGTATAAATATAACCAAGCTTTTATTATTATTATTGCCATTCTATATCACCCTTTTACTCTATTAAACTTTAACTTACAAATAACAACAGTAAAAACCATCCCTAAAAAAAGACTGCCTTTAAAAAGGGCCTTATTTATGCAACAAAAATGATTCTTGTACATCTCCATTTCCTACTATTAAGAAAAAACTTAATCAGCACACTCAATCTTGTAGACACACTCCTAAAATGCTGGGAACTACCTCCAAATTAACAAGGACTGAGCAAGAGAATACTGAGCCAATGGATAGTAAGTCAATAATGGATGATGAGTCAATGGAGGATGCACTTATGGAAGATATGGACTAAGAAAAAGAAACCAAAGATATCAATTTGGAAGAAGAATCCAACAATCCAAACACAGGTAAATCCTAATAAAAATCATATCAATTGAATTAACTAACTTTGCCTTCTTATACCAGATTCTTTCATCACCAAATACGATATCAATTATACAGATAAAAACATCTTTACCAAGTTTGAATTGTACAGCCTCAAATTGAAAGAAATAATGGAGGTAAGCTAACGATATAATATATTGAATTCATAACACCTCTACTAATCAAACTTTGCTGTGTTTATAGAGCTATATGATACCAAAGCAAGCAGGAAAAGATATTACCTATCATGTTCAATCCATGTTACGTGATTCTATTGAAGCAACAAAAACAAGTAATTTAATCTCCATATCTAATATTAATATATGGCTTACTTACCTCATAATTCATGATACAGGAAAGTAACCACCTTTTCTAATCTTTCAAGATACGTTCGACAGTATTATACTAAGGAAATCTCCAGTTGCTTACAGAGACGTCCCCATCTGCAAACTTAGGTGCATGGTATTGACTGGTGAGAAGAAACAATGTCCTAACAAATATTGTGCTGTCCCTCCTGAAGATCAATTAATCAAGAATAAACTGCAAAGGAAGATGAAGATGCTAGGTATTGGCTATCAAATTGCTTAAATGTTGTGTAACTGAGAAATTGATGCGTTACCCTACTGATACTTTCAGCTTTGTTGAAGGCCAATATCCTGATTATTTCAACGGTGCAGAGTACCAGAAACTGTCAAAGTCTAATGCATATCAAGATAGTGATTTGAAAGTAGTTCTTGCATTACATGTTGATATTTTGTAAACCCAAATGTGTCACGTACATCTCATTTCGCGATTCTTCACATCCTGGTATTTAACCTGCCACCAAGTCATACGTCATACTGTTGGTAAATTTTTTTCTGTTCAAAGAAAATACAATTCTAATCATTTTTTTTGTACTATTGTAGATATCAAACCGAGAATATGATTCATTTTACTATTTTGGATACGCAAGGCTCTTTAGGTATTGATTCGTACATGAATTATGTTCTTGAAGATATTAAAGTGTTGTCAAAGAATGGAATAAGAGTAATGGAAAATGGAAACAAACTATTCAAGAAGGCGCTTATAAATTTGTCTATGGTGAGCGGAGATTCCGTGCCAGTTAGGTCGCTTTCACACATGAAAATGCACAATCATAAATATCCTTGCATACTATGTCGTATTCATAGGGAAGAACATCAGCAAACTGGTTCTAGCAATCAATTACTAATCAAAAACCAAGAATCAGCAAAACTGTGAGATATAAGCGATTTTTTTCATGGCGACAAAGAGGTATTAGGTGAAAGATGAATTATGCGTACAGCGATATTAAAGCTTGCCAATTTTTTTTATAATGTAGTTTTTTGGTATTAAATCATCTTCCCCATTTACGAAACTCAATAGTTTCTGTCTCCCATTTTACGCGGTTGATGAGTTTTCTTTATTTTATAATGTTGGTGTGCTTTTGATAGAGTTATTGTTAGTAAATACGTTGAAAAATATAAAAACCAATACATGCTACAAATATCATCAACCTACCGAAGAAGAACTTATTGAGCGGCAGCTATCCAATTCAAATAAATGGTCATACCCTTTTGATATCTGTAGTGAAGAACTCATAGAAATAGCTTTCTTAATCGCAAAGTTAAGGTCAAATATTCCTACTTCTACCTTTAAATCAAGCTTTACTGATCCTATCTCTCTGGCAAATCTCATGGATATAGAGGTGTTGACAATATTGAGACATTTCTATACTTAATTCCGAAGCTGTTTGTTCCTAAATTGAGATACTCTAGGGCAAAGAAGCCAATTTTAGCTTTATATAAGGCTGCATCGCTTATATTAAAATGGAGTATTGATTCTGATGATCTGTCTATGATTGAAAGGTTAAAGTGATTTTAAACGGATAATGCATTTGAAATACTAAAACATCCGTGTTATTATAGATGCCTAAAGCAATGGTTCGATTTTCTGAATGATGAGATTAACAACAAAAATATACTGCCTGGTGTCATTTGTCCAAATTTGCATCTTTTATATCATGTTCCATACATAACCAAGTCAATGGGTGTATTAAGAAGTTACTCTGCAAGAAGTATGGAAAGAGCAATACAAATGTACAAGCAAAGGATCAAAGCTACATCAAGAGTTTATCTTGGAGTATAGATGAAGAGTTGAATTGCTTACCCTCATACCTACAGTAATAGTACGGTCATACAACACAAAGATTTAAATCTTCAAATTTGGTCTACAATAAAAGAAGAATGTAGTTTGTGCAACCTCCCACTTGATGTTGAATCAGATAGCTTTTTGGACGCTCTTCAAGTTATTGTTTGCATGAGCCTTATTTTTCTACAGTGAAGTTACCAGATGTAAAGAAGCTAATTAACAAGGAATCCATTGGCATCGTAAATGTTTCTGGATGTGTTTTATATACTACGCAATTATATAAATCAGTAATGTAAATGTATGCAAATCATATCAATGAATCCAGAAGAACCAACAGCTTTTTAAAATTTGAAGTAAGTAATTTAAAATAAGTAATTATCATTGTACATATAATAATACTGGCATTATTATTTACTTTTTATGTACTTATCATCTGTAGTCGGGCAAATAAATCTGTAATCAAATGGTACGTAGGTTCTGTTTTGTTCTTTTTTAATTATATATTACTCAATGGTGTTCAAAAGTTCTTCGTACTAGCGGATATGGCCAAAAATAATACAGTTGAAACTTACGATTCTACTATCCTTGTGGTGGAGCTGTTCAAGAAAGAAATAGACGAAAATTGGCAGTTTTTTTCTCTCTGTGAGGTGGAGTCTGTTGTTGGATCGGTGAAATGCGAAATTACAGAATCCTCGTCTACTTATAGTGCCATTTCTTCAAATAATACCTTTATTACAGATTTATTTGATATTACTGGTTCGAATGTTTATATATAAATTTTTTTTTTCTATTATTGATTTAATAAATTTTTTTGCAGAAAAAATGCAAGGAAATGCATTTTTAGTCTGAAAATTGGAGTAATCAGCCAGCGCTTTCACTTTCAGCAGACATTTGTATGCAGAATAATTCGGCACGGCTATTTCAGCTCGCTTTTTTTTATGGAAACCTTTTTTTTCTGCAAGAGCGGAACTATTTGTTCTATATTTTCTCCATAGTGTCAGAGAGCATTATACAACAAACAGGAGGTCAGAGTGTGTATGTTAGAAAACTTTTTACACCGTTGCCCTAAAGATTGCACCAGAAAACCCCTTCAAAGAAAAAATTTACTACATATCAGGCTCGATTTACGGGACCTGAATTATCAAACTCCGTTTTATGCTGACTGTACCTTAAAATACCAAAAAAATTACCACAAAATTTATTTTTTAGTTGATAACTCTTGCAATTTTGAAGTAATCTCAAAGAGCAATATTTTAAAACAGATATATAAGAAAGAAAAATAATTCTAGCAAAAATTCCAATCTAGCTCATAGACTATTTATAAAGTTATTTTCATTAAAAGTATACAAAAACGCAGCTTTGATGGACTATAACTCGAGATAGCAACCGTTTAAACATATACTTTATTAGCCAAAAATAATCCTTTTATTTAGTTTTATTATATTTTACCATAAAATCAATATCGAAAAAATTATCAATTTCGCCTTGTATACCCTCGTCCAAAATTTAATTTTTTCGAAGAAAGCTAATAACTCTATGAAAAATAGAGCTAGAGTGACAGATAATGCCTCATATAATAGATATTTTTTTGCGTTATTTGTCTGTAATACTAACTTTAAAATTTAACTATAAAAGTATTTTCAAAATCACTAAAAACCGATTTTTATGTTTTTCCTTTTTTTACAAAATTTTTGGTGGCAAAAATTTTCAACAAATAATGCATTAGATGTAAAATTGAATTTCGTGTGGAGGTAACTTAATAAAGTTAGTCAAGTTACTATACATGTTTGCTGTCAATTTTGCATTTTAAAAATTTAGAATCGTTTTTATCCAATTTTTTTATCATCAGAAAATTTTGGATTTAAACTACCGCCACGCCTGAGATATATGATATATGAAAGTTCAAAGAAAATTCGCCGAAGTTATTATTTTTTTTTTGCAATGCAATGGTATGTAGGGGATGTTTAAATTAGAAAATAGAGTACTGTATATGTATTATAATGAAACATACTTTGCCACGCCTTTTTATAAACGGGATTGCTTCCATATGTATAATAGCGGCAAACACTTTACAACAATTACATGCTACGTGAATTAGTTTTAATAGTTAAACTATATTAATAGGTAAAATTGCATTGAAAACAAAGACGATAATAGTAATGTTATAATTGTAATTAACAAATTATATTCATTCTGTAAGTACAATATGTGAAAGGAACAAAAAAAGGGACAACGGTGTAAGGTAAGCTTTAATTGAGTGAGATGTCTGCTACGTGCATAATAGATAATTTTTTATTTTTTGGCTTAGTGATATGAAGTTGTATTTAGATATACAGTCAAACCTCGATATAAGATCCCTCAATATAACGAAAACCTCGATGTAAAGGAGGTTTTTAAACTTCAATAATGGTGGCCCGTTTTTGCTCCTGGTGAATTGTTTCTGTTCCATAAAAACTTGAACTACAAACAATCAATCGATCAAGCTTTTAGTTTTTGAATGTCTCGAAAAATGGGAGATATATGAACCGTCTGATTCTCTTATTGATGCAACATGCCTAACTTATTATAATGATGCTCTTTAGTTTTGCTCATAATATCAACAAATGTAATAAATACTTATATTATATGTCAAGTAAAGTTCTGGATTTTATCTATAATGCAATAACAATTACATAGATTGTGTTTTATCAGAATATAGATATGGCTCTACTGTAGTTGTATTCTCAGGATATTGTTATTGTCACACTATTAATAACTAATCGTATCATTTGATGATCTCCTTCATATATAATCTCATTCTCTACATTGAATAAAGCCCACCTTTTACTCTTGTCTAGTTCTTATTAGTTAGGATATAACAGATTATAACGACAGTGGGGAAGGGGGACAAGTATTAGAATTCGCTAAAAATTATCATTGAACGTTGCCTGTCTGAAGGACATGAAGATATTGCCCTTATGGATGTTGTTACATGTACCGCACTTTTCACTACGAATTAAATTAGAGTGACCTTAATGCAATATCAAAGCCTAAATTTCTTAAATGCACTTTTAACTTTTTTTATTTCCCTCAAGAGGAATTTTGATTCTATCACTCATTATGTACTTGTTTTTGCTACAAATAATAATGATAGATTGAAATGCTCCCAACCATATACTTAAACTTCATATAAACATAGTACTGGGTATACAAAGGAGATAATTATATTCTAATAATAATAAGGAGGAGAACGTTGGTTTGATTGTTCAATGCAGCGTAGTTTCATTGTTATATTAATTTATTTATTAGAAGAAAGAGTACGTGACGCTGGATAAATAGGAGGAAAACTTGTTTTTCTTTCTCCTTTCTCTCAGTTCACTATGATTTACAAAAAACGTACCTCTTTACTCGTAATTAAAATGGAAACAGTTGTCTCAAAATATGGTAAAGATGCCTTTGACAATATATACTGATGGTTATATTTACATTTATTCTTATTATACTACACCTACGGATTGGGTGCAGTTCCATTCTTATGCACTTTTGGTATAAGATATCTTACTTTTTAAGTAATTTTTCTATCACTTGTTCATAAATATGGGAAAAAATAGAACCAATGAATATCATTTTTAGGGATCTAATTTGAGTCTAGTACGATATAACGTATTGTGTTCTGGTGTTTGCTTTATCTGCTTGGAAAACAAAAAGGATGAAACGTTTTACATTGTGAAAGACACAAAGAGATTCTTACTTTTGGGATAATGTAATCATTTTTCAGAGCTTGTCAAATTGAATAGGGGAAATAATACCATGGCTTTATATTCCTCCTCTATCAATGTTTATGCAAGTAGTTCTGTAGCATCAAATTATTTTTATTTACATATAAATCTTTTTATACTCAATTATTACAGAAACAATTGGTTTTGATCAAAAGCTGTCTACAATGCTTTTCTCTCTCTTTTCAAATTATTCTTGATTTTACATTTTGTTGACCATAATCTCGTTTAGATATTAATAAGAATGCAAAACAATGTTGAAGCGTCAACAGAATGTTCTTACATAACACAGTTTTTTTTTTTTTTGTAAAACCTTTTTTTTTTTTTTTACTGTTGGCTATTATATATGTCATGCTATAAGGGCGGCAGTTCACTTTCTGATGAAATTTAGTGTGATAAGCTAAATAAGTAATAAAAATCTTTTAAATATTTACAGGGGATATGAAGATGTTATCTACAGTTTGCTTCTATTTTAAAATGCTAGCTTATTCCCCCCCCCAATTTGTGTAGGAGGTGGGCACTTCTATCACCATTACAATGTATTATGTATCAAAATACTCGTGTTATATAACTTATAATATAGAATATCGCTTACTACTTGTAATTATGTAATATGGAGCATTTTATTTTCTTTTTCTTTTTTTTTAAACGCATCGTATATCTTAATAATGATGAGTAAAGAAAGGCAACAAGAAAAAAAAATGACAAGAAAGAGCAAAATAATTTATTATTAATCGTTCATCATGTTGTGGAAAACGAGTTTTCAAATATTACAAAATGATTTTCTTATTTCTTATTTTGAATAAACTGTGTAAAGTAAAAACGATATGTAGAGATAGCATTTACCTTAAGCTTAATTCTTTGTTAATGCATCTTTTCCAGAACATCTCAGCATGCTTAACCCAACCTTAACAATCCCTAACAGTAACTGATTGAAAAGCTGCAGGAAGGCAAGATGTCAAAGTATCTACTTTATCAAGTAGGTTCCTCTTGATATTGCTCTTTATTTCTGACCAGTACTCTTCAATAAGATTCAAAAATGGAGTCAATTATCTTTTCGATGTTACCGTATTGATAGACTACATCTTTTGTTTGTTCTTCAGACTCATCGTCAATAATGTAGTAGTCGCTTGGAGGTATACGACTAATGTAATCCATGTTGGTTCCTAAAAGATTTAATACCTAAAAAAATAAAATAAAAAATAAAGCGTCTCAAATTAATTTACTAGTCGTACCACAAAAAAAATTCCAATTGTACCAATTAAGAGTAAAATCCTGTAATAACGTTTTAAACTAGCCTTCTTCCCCTCTTCTTCTTTCTTGAATATATATATATATATATATATATATATATATATTTTACATAATGACACATGTTCCTCCTTCGCCCACACAATCGGCAACACATTTAGCACCAAATCAATCTTTAATAAACAATGGTGGAGGGCATGAGCCAACTCTTAATACAGATGTAGATGACCCATCTCATCCGCTTTATCATCATCGTCGTATAGTTACTGACTTTGATTACGGCGAAATATTAGGTGAAGGATCTTATTCTACAGTAAGTTTAAGAAAGGGGAAGGATTATTAATATATATATATATATATATATATATATATATATATATATTTTCTTGAGTTATTCACAACAAATTTAGGTTTTGGTAGGTAGAGATAAAAGAACTGGAAAGCAATATGCTATAAAAAGATTAGATAAAGCACATATTGTCAAAAACAATAAAGTCAAATATGTCATGATAGAACGCGATGCTCTCAGTAGAATGAATCATCCTGGAATTGTTAAATTATATTGGACGTATAAAGATAATAGAAGTTTATGTATGTCTGGAGTTGCTTTTTTTTTTTTTTTAAAAAAAAAAGAAAAAGAAAACATAATTGTTTACTTATTTGTATCTTGTATAATTTTAGATTTTGTGCTTGATTTAGCTCGAAATGGTGAGCTGTATACATATATTAGAAGGGTAATGTAAAATATAAATTAATATTTTTGTACGACATTTTGATTTATTTCTGTGTTTTTAGTTGACACCATTTGATTTAGAAACCACTAAATTTTATGCTGCAGAGATTTTATTATCCATTGAGCATATTCATAGTAGAGGTGTTATTCATAGGTATTATTAGATGTATTAAGTAATAAAATACGATATTAATTGTTTAAATTTAGAGATATTAAACCAGAAAAGTAAGTTTTATTGATATGCATGTCTAGTAATGCAAAACCAACTCATAAAGCCTCTAAAAAAAGTATACTACTGGACGATAATTTGCATATCAAGATTACTGATTTCGGGTCAGCGAAAATCATAAACGAAAGCGAAAATGCATCATTAGGTGATGGAGAAAATACAACGGCTACATCTGCCAGATCATTTGTAGGTACAGCAGAATATGTTTCACCCGAATTACTTCGTAGCGATGCTGTATCCAAAGAGTAAGTTGATTCACATGTTAAATTTTAATTTCAATTGTATTAAATGTTTATATAGGGCTGATTTATGGGCATTTGGCTGTGTCATCTATCAAATGTTATCTGGAAAATCACCGTTCAAAGCAGCAACAGACTACCTCATCTTTCAGAAGATCAAAAATCTAGAATACACCATGCCCAATGATTTTCCACCATCAGCAAAAGACATTGTTCAGCGATTATTAACTTCTGAACCAGAAAAAAGATTTGGATCAGCAGCTACAGGTGGTATTGATGCCATTAAGGAACATCCCTTTTTTGAAGACATTGATTGGGACAATATATTTACTTCTAATGCACCACCTCTTCGAGAAAGATTAGAAAAAGAAGCTAAAACACATCCTATTATACCACCCTCATTCGATTTTGGAGGGCAGAATGATGATGATGATGATGATGATGCAGAAGAAGATTTATGGCTTAATAAGACTAGTAAAATTAACAATGGAAGGATTGTATCTTCAACTGCATCATCAGGATCAGCGTTGGCAGGCGCCTTAGCTGGAGCTTTAGCACAAACAGCTACAAATGAAACAACACCACAAACAGAAACCTCTAATGTGCCAAATCCGTTTTATAACTATAATAATAAAATACCACAGCCTACATCAAGTGCATCTACTCCACCAACACAACTCAATGATCCTTTAATAGCAAAGGTTCAACATAGTCGACAATCGTCATCTGCTTCTCAACTACAACCTCAAACACAACATCAATTAGCTCAACCACCGTTAAACTCAAATAGATCAAGCCATATAAGCAGCGAATTGTCTTCCAGTCGAAACAGTATTTCGCCAGAAAGATTAGGCAATGAAGGAGCAGGAAGAACACAACCACATCTCCCATGGTAATTAATGTAAACATTTGTTACAAAAAATTTATTCTAAAAAAAAAAAAAACAAAAAAAAAAAAACAAAACAAAAAAAAAAAGGATCCCACATTTATATCCAAATGAATCAGTAATAAAATCTGGTCGAGTGAATAGAAAAGGAAGATTTACATCAAAAAAGAGAAACTTGATATTGACAAATCGACCTCGATTACTTTATCTTGATGAAGGAACAGACGAAACCAAATTAGACGGTAATTTAAGATGTGAAATACCTTGGACATCACGCTTGTTACCTGAATTGAAAGGAAAATCTACATTTAGTATACATACAGTAAGTGATTTCTTTTTTCAGTTTCGAATTTATATTTACATATTTTTGTTTTCAGCCAGAAAAATCATGGACATTTGTAGATCGTAATCATGCACAAGAATGGGTCAATATAATAAACTCAATGTTGGTTGATTCATTTGGTGTAGCTGCTTAGGTTTTGATAAGAAATCTTTTTATTTTAAAATAAGAAAAATATATAATAAAAAATAATAATAATTATTAAATGTAAAAAAAAAAAAAAAATTATGTGGAGGATCTATATAAAAAAAAATAAAATGTAGAAAAAGAAGAGGAAGAAACATTATTTACGATATTAGAGATATTTAAATTCTAAAATAAAAAAGAAAAAAGGGGATAAAATATATGTAAAAAGAATTAGAAAAAGAGAAAAATCTTTTAAATTGGATTTTTTTGTTTTTTGTTTTGATTTTTTTTTTGTAGGTGAAAAAAAAAGGAATTTACATCAATTAGATATCAATACCAGGTGGAGGTCGAGATCCTTTACTGTTGTTATTATCATAGTCAGTATTTGAAGAAGGGTGGCGACGAGAATCAAATGTCGTGTTATCATTAGTTGATAGATTTCCAAGCATACTCTGAACCACTATAAAAAATTGTTAATTATTCATGCAAAAAATATTAATAATAATAAAAACCAACCATTAATTTCTTCATTGTTATTATTAAAGAATTGATCGTGAGTAGGTGGTGTATTACGAGAAACAAATCCACCACCAGGGTTTGATTGTCTATAATTTCCAAGATTTAACTGACTAAACCCTTGTTGATGGGACGGATGAAATGAGCTTGGCGAAGTTTGCTGTTGAAATGAAGGGCGGCCTGCATTAAAATGACCTTCAAGCATGGGCTCAGGCATTGATTGGCTTGATTTCAATGATCCTGATGCAGATGTACTGTCATTGTATGGATTAAATTCGCCGGTATTTGATGCTCCAGAACCTGTAGATGGAGGAGGAGGCATATGGCCATGGCCCATTGTTGCAGGATAAAAAGCACTACTAGCAGGTTCATTGTATCTCTATATTATAAGCAATTAATAAAAAATATAAATTAAAATATAATTTAAACAACTCACTCTTAAATTAAGGTCATTTCCTGCATTACTTCCATAATTACTACCAACAGAATGTCTTGATTGTGGTGGACTAGTCATACCAGATGTTGAAAATCCTGCAGATCTACGATTTGAAGATGCTGGAATTTGTGAAGGTGTAGACCAAATATCTGTATTAGTTGGTGCAGGAGGAACTGCTTGAGGAAATCCAAAATTGGTGGCTGGAGGCATACTCATTCTTTGATAACGATAATTTGATAAAACTACTCGTTCTTGCTCAGTTAAATCCATGGGCGCATCAAAAATAGCTCGAATTGTATTATCGCCACCGCTTCCATTAGAATGTATAGATGTTGTAGTAGTTGTAGTGGATGGTATGGGTTGTTGCTGTTGCTGTTGTTGTTGTTGTTGTTGGTGGTGCTGCTGCTGCTGCTGCTGTTGGTGCTGTTGCTGTTGTTGTTGTTGTTGCTGTTGTTGTTGTTGTTGTTGTTGTTGTTGTTGCATATGAGATGAACTAAGCGGTGTCCAATTATTGCTGTTATCAATAGCAATGTTATCATGTTGTTGAAAACTAAAAAAGTGATATGCTTGAGGTGGAGTAGTATTATTGCTGTTATTATTACTACCGCTAGCCATAGGTGCAGTATATACAGCATCATTCGAGGATCGCATCATTGAAACAGATGGTGGATTACCTATAATTGACTGAGCACCTTGATGTTGTTTCAATAAAGAAGCTGAATCCAATAAATTGCTACTCGTATTGCTGCTTGACATAATTGTCTTTCTAGTAGTTGAAACAGCCAATTTCTTTTCTACAATAGCGAATAGAGCATCCGCATTAATATCTTCATTTAGCGTAACATGTTGGTTTTTGAGATAATCAATAACAATTTTCAAAGCATCATGTAAATCATCCAAAACTTTGCCTTTGCTCATATTTAGTCGAATAAACGAATCTCCAGTTTCAACAATAACATCGTGTTCTTGATGAAGACGAGAACCCACTTTTTCTTGAAATAAATCAGATGAAATGGCATTAATAAAAGCAGCACCACCATTAGGAACATGTAAATCATAGGCTTCTGGAACAATACTTTCCAACATCTTAAAAGCCAATGGCATATGCGCTTCTGGGCCTAATAATTCCACTGTATTACTAGCTAATTCTGCATCAGGCCATAGAACATGTGTATTTGTCTTTTTGATCAATTCTTCTGCAATAAAAGTGTTTTGATATTCATGAATCAAATCTCTATGAAGACCAAATGGGATTTGAATAGTTTCAATAATATAATCTCTATCTTTTAAATGAATTAATTCCATAACTGCATGGCGTAAATTATCGAGATTGATTTGATTCTTCATTGGTGTACGAGCAACAACATTATCTTGATTATTATAATACCCACCCAACGAGGCAAATTCTTCTGTATTTGAAAACTTGACATAAACGCCATATTTTTTCATGATGCGTTGGATGTTTTTTCCACCAACACCAATGATGCGTTTATGATAAGATTCTGGTACATAGAATGAAATTTCAGCTGGAAGTTCTTCCTGCAGCAAAGTAAGACCATCTAATGCTTTAGTAAAACTAGTACTTTCCACTTCAATGATGAAATTGTATTCATTTATAAACGGCATAAATCGAATTTTTGCTCCAGATGTCTTCATAATTTTGTTAATTTTGCCATTCTTTTTTCCAGAAATAAAATCTCGTTGCTCATTTGATGATTCGACTCTGAAAATAGTATATTGATGAAATACTTGAAGGAATTGCATTTCCTGTAGTCGTTGATAGACATTACGAATTGCGCGTTCAGCACCTAAAACTTCAACACATCCGGGATCGGTCTTGTAAATGACTTCAGAACCAGATACTTGAGAAAGTTGAGATACCAAGCTTGACAAATTGGAAGTGGAATCAAAAAATGTGTGAGTACCTGCAGAATCATAAATTGCACCATCTCGGTTATTGAAATAGAAACAAGCTTCATAAATGTTGCATGCTTGGAAATTAAGAGCTCTCAATGTACGTTCAGCATTCACTCTATTCTCAGCATAAACAGTTACTCGATTGTCACCAGAACCAATAGGAGGAAATTCAATATAAGCACCTAGATAAGGAAAATTAATATCAAATGGAATTTCAAAATAATTAGGGATTTTTACCATTGTCATGCATAATTTTGCGTAATTCATCTCGACGATGTAATAAAAGCCAATCTATTTTTCTTGCATAAAGTGCAGTATCTTTGTGGTACATTGACTTTGCCTGTCAAAATTGAAAAAAAAAGTCAGGATAAAAGTTTAAATTGAATGAATGAAATAGGCTTACTTTTTGAATGGCGAGTTTATTCAACATGTCTTTTACACGCGACACATGGTTGGGTTCACCTGTGATATAAATTGCAGGCTGAGTCTCATCTTGATCATTATCTGTATTAGTTGTTATATTAAGTGTAGTTTTATCAGTATCTGTTGTATAATTTGTTGTATCGGTAAATGGAGAAGGGAAATAAATGTTTGTTGAAGTTTCTTCAATAATTGGTAATAAGCCAGCTCTTTTTCTGCCACAAATTAAATATTGTAATTTCAATGGTAGTCTAACAATTTCAGTTTTGAATGATTTCTAAATATGAAATTACGTAAAATAGCGTGAGTGAATAATTTGATTTAACAATAACCGGATTTTTTTTTTTTTTCTCGGGGTGAAATGTCTCATAATTTTTTTTTTTTTTTTCATATTCAATAACTTACCAAAATCTCATCTAGAACCACCAATACACGCACGCGGCATAATTCAACTTGAATTGGAGTACCAACAATGTTAATATAAACAGGATTATCAGAAGCAAGTGAAGATACATTTGATTTTTCTGGAATTATACTGATTTTTGTGGTCAATTCTTTTTCTAATGTCTCAAAATGTTCAGTCAATTGAGATAGATTTGTTGTTGGGGGGAATTGAAGTGTCAATTTGATCTAATTGAAAATCAGTAAAAAGTACAATATTTAGTATTTACTAATTGCTAACCTCTAATGGACATTTTGATAGTAAATCACCACGGGCTTCCATCAAAGCTTGAGCAGAGCCGGTCAATGAAAGATTAACATCAGTAGTACTATTACTACAAGTAGTAGAAGAAGAGGAAGATGTATTACTATTAAATGTATTATTCTTAGTGGTCATCACAGAGATTTGACAGTTTCTTGCTGTCATTATATTTTGACATTGTTCTTGTAAATTGGAAACAATTGAAGATTCTTCATCGTCTGTTATATACTGGGTGTACTGACCCGATATAGGAGGTGCGTAGCTAAATGACAGCGCAGCCATATATTGATTGATAGAAAGGTAAAAATTTTGTAGTGGTGTACTTGTTATTGTCGTTGTCGCTCTTTTATCTATTCGCGTGTTATTAAATGTATATTTTTAAAATTTAGATAAAGAGTGTAAAAAGGAGAGGAAAAGAAATTTTAAAACATGCGAAGGAGAGTTTAACTGAAAAAAAAAAAAAAAAAAAAAAATAGCAAAATTTTAAAATGGGTGAAAAAAAAAAAGGGAAAAATAAGGCTCGGTTTGGTGAGAAACATGGTGAATAAGAACCATTAGATTCTTCAATCGTCGCAAACCACCTTGTGTTTAGGGACGTTCTTTCAATTTATGGTACATGTCCAATCAATACATATTGATGTTTAAACTTTTTCCGACTCGTTCTATACTTTTTTTCCACTTGCGTAATGTCTCGTTTTTCCATGTAAACAAATGCTTGTGTAATATATTTTTATGATTAAGTTGCTCAGTAACCCAATTGATAATCTTTGATCTAATACTACTCTATCTTAGATATTCATTCGGTCCAATTGAATAGTATCATTTTTCTACTAGTTTAAACCTCCATTGGCCATGTTTGGGGAGGGGGGAATCGCGACGTCACCTCGCGTGCAGATGGTCAAATCTGATCCGGATCCGTTTTAACAAGAGAGCAAGAAACAATAGCCAGCATTTTGTAACTTGTTTGTGTTCATTACATCCACTGCTTTGTAACATTAGAATTCCGAATGATATAGTATACCATGGCCTTTTGTAAGACTCGATGGCCGCGTACAAAGTTTGAATTAAGATTTATGTCCGAGCAAACAATGGGAACTTAGCTTGAATAAAAAGATCGTCCGAGGCCAGAATAGTATGGCTATTGAACAAACAAACCCTAGAATATTCCAAGGTACCAATGGCCCTTCTTTTCTTTGAAAGAAATAGTCGCGAAATACCATTACATTCTTTCTTGATGTTCATGATGCAAAAAAGTACAATGTATTACGTATACTTAATACAGTTTTTTCTCGGCTTGCTGTGTGACACAAGCAATAAACAGAAATACGATGGTGACACTTGTTGAACAATGTCATTCGCGATATGCAAATCATTTCATTTTTCTTTTTTTTTTTTTCTCAATCAATTGAGCCTTCCTCACCATCAATTGATAAAATTGAGCACTGTACCATAGCCAATTGATAAGTATGAATACATATGCAATTACTACATCACTTTTTGCATTGATAAATGGTACTAAAACAATGTGAATTTTCACCTGATGCCATGTCGTCATTACATAAGCTCCGCATTTCTTTTATCGTGGTGTACCTGATTAGGGAGTTTCTAAATATTGACACCAGTAACTTAGCCCCAATTGTTTGATATTGTATTTTTCAGACTTTCTGAAAAAAGATTCACGATTTAATTGAAATGGAAACTTGAGTTATGTGAAATGAAATTTCAAATTATTTGGAATGAAAGCTTCAAATTTATTAGAAGTACTCAAATCAGGGAAACATATGTTATACGTATCAGCCTCCTTTAGTTTGTATTTAACCATTTTTGTTTATGCGGAAAATTCAAGTAGACATTATTTTTGGCATGTAATAGACTTATACATTTTTAGAAAGGGCAATTCAATAAAAGCAAAGCGAAAAATGCAATAGGCCATAAAAGTCAAAAGAAATGAACATTTACACTGCCGTCTCTTGCACTCGCACTACCAACACGGCCGCGTCTTTATAATCCATTGTTCTATGTTTTGAACGATGATAGTATGTAACTATAACACCAATGGTACAAGTTTTATAAGTACTGCTTGTGTCCGCTTCGGCTTCATGAAACAATCCTTTTTCAATCCTTTTTCAAAGTTAATGTTTTCGCTCAATTTTTTTATTTATGGCCTTTCCAAACTAATATTGCAAGGCAGTATATATAATGATTACAAATTAGCTACAAAATACCAATAGTTTGAGTTGGAAATACATGTCCTCCGAAGCTTGAATCAAGCAATGTATAATGCGGAAATTTTTTTAGATCTTTGAACAATATTGATATCGAACTCCATCACAGCATCGAGCCAAACTTTAAGAGACAAATATTGCCTAAGAAATAGCAATACCTTTCTGTCGTATGGGCCCACGGCTTATATTAATCCAATGTTTAGCGACAATAGGTGCTACTTCCACTGAATATTCTCTAAAGACTACTGATATTTTTTGATCCTTTGACCTGAGCATATTTTTTAAAAAAAGCCTTTTTTCTTAAATCCGCCTGAAAGACTTGACATTTATTTTATAAGGTGAAAGCCTAGCAGTAACATACCAAAACATATTTTCAGTATTAAGCCATAGAAAGAGCTTTTATTAAACAATCAAACTGCAATCTTCACCTTTTGAAGTGAATAATGTCCTCAGCTATAGTCAAAGATGTACATCTTTTAAGAAGACACCAAAGGTGCTAGTGTATTAAGACGCTTCGAAGCGATATTTAAAAGTCTTTAACAGTGTAGAGTTTAGACATACTTAGTTGCAATGTACAGATTTTGGTATTTCATCCGCTTACACCTCTTCCTTTCTTCTTTTTTCAAAATTCTGTCGCATTATAGAATGCAAAAGTTATTACAATATTTCTACTTGAAATTCAGACGATTGTATTTGTATATTGAGACAAAGGCCAAATGGAATCTAGACGCAATGATAATGTAAATTCATATAAATTGGCAATAAATTTCAGGTGGATAGGGTATTATTTCTAGATGCTAGTTGTTTAATATAAACTCCATTATTGGTAACGACATATTCTCCTAGAAAGTCGCTCTCCATTCATATGCCCCAAGATGAATGTTTGTTTATTCCAGATTATTTATTTACTCTTCATCACGGTTTACGATTTGAACCAATTATTGTGTTGCATGGAGGTCTCCAAAGAAGTAGGCGATTATTTGTTATCAATATGGAATATATTTATTAAATATCCTTCTTTTACTTTTTTTATATATTTATCTCAAGTTAAATCTCTATCTATCTTCATCTTACTCTCATTTAGTCTCAAATCTCATTATCATTTCATCCAAATTTTACTCTCATTTGGTTTCTAATTTTATTCTATCTGAATAAGCTATAATAGGAGTAGTCTTTAATTATGTTAAAGGTGAGGAGTAAAATTAGTGATGAAAGAAATTACTATCTTTTTACAGCTTGTCAGGTATACATAGAACTGGCGTTGTATTATAAATGATGAATCTTGATTTGCCCGTGGTCGTGTCCACCTTTAGTGATCGTGATTCGATCTGATGTATCATTCCTAAACGGATGTCAAATTCAAAAGTAAGTAGTAGTTCAAGGATCGAAATATAAATTATCTGAACATCAACGAAACATGATTTTTTATAGTCATGGCACATCATTATTAATTAATTAATTACTTAACTAAAGAAAAGGTAAACTTTTATTTCTCATATTGTTTCTCTTAGTTTCCAATCTTCAGCGTCAGAAACGTTTTCTCTTTTCTATAACCAACCTCATACTAAACGCTTTTTATATATATCCTGGACATTGCTAAAAAGATATGAGTTAGTCACATTATGCTATCTATTCCTGAATTTATTTTGTATCTCATGAAAAACTAGAAAACAGGTAAAATTCACTGCTTTTTCATTAAAAACGGAGCCTCACTTTTCATCCCTAATCTACTTTTTTTTCCCACTAAATAACCCTAAGAAAATTTTATATTTTATTGTACCTGAGATGTTTAAATTTAACCCAAAAATGAGTATCCAAAAATATCCTATTTTTTGCAGTTGGTATAACTTTTTTAGTGCTAATGTTTCAGATTTTTACAGGTATTTTACTAGTAGAAATAAGAACTTTGAGCTCTCATATCTCCACGAAAAATTAAACTACACTAACACTTTTAGATAATAAAATTTACTTGTTTTAATGCTCTTTATATCATATTTAATTATGAAAAAGTTCTGGGCCCTTTTTTTTGCCTTTTTTGGCACTTTTTGTAATAGGGTTCAAAATATTTGTTAAATTGAGCAGCAGTTATTTTCTGTTATTTTTATAGACCTCAGTGAGCTTTATCTGATTCGTTTTAGTTTTTTTTTTTTTTAAAAAAAAAAAAAATATTGATTTTTCGTAGAGATATCTTCAAAAATATGTATAAAAAGAATATCCTCCATTTTACTCTCGAAAACGAGAAGTATACTCTCCTTCCAAATTTTGGATTTAAAAAAAAGTTGACAAACATTTTGTTTTCTCTACGAAAAATATTGCTAAAAAGTTTATCAATAGCTCGGTCGATAGATGATGTTGCTGTTCATTGTATCAATTATTCACATCTACCATATTTTTATAAAAAGTGGTGTATATCTTCAAAAAAAAAAAAAAAAAAAAAAAAAAAAAAAAAAAAAACTTTAAAACTTCAATTGCATTTTGCGCAAAATTTAATGTGAAACATTTGTCCAAATTTTATTTGCCAAATACAAAATTTTAAGCTATATAAAAGTCATTTAGTACACTATCTCAACTTACTTTGTAGTTCATGAACTGTTGAGCAATTTCGTTTTCTGGATCATTTTTGGATCGATTTGTCATGATCAAATCGATCTTAGTAGGGCTCAGTCAGTACAGATTTTAAGCTGTTAATGTGAAGTATTATTTTGATTATCTCGACGAAAAAGCAATATTTTTTGATGAAACAAAAACGACAGAAGTAACTAGAAAAAAGATCTGTTTTTTGGCTACAATAAATTAATCTTTCAATCTGGTGTTCTTATTCTGTTCAATTAATTTTAAATCAATCTTAAATCAATCGCTACTGCCGACCTGTGCTGTACAAGATAACTTTATTGTCCCCACCACTGGGTATAACTATAAAGATTAAATACTAAAAATATTAGCTTTGTATATTAGCATGTGTATTCATATGAAAAAGAAACAAAATACCTGATATTCCTTATCAAATAATTAACATATCCCTTGAATATCAAAACAAAAAGAAGGAAACAGACATAGCATATGAAGTATTTTATTTATATCCCTTATTTACTTGTAATGCTAATAAAAGATTACAACAATGACAATGTAATGTTTCTAATTTTAGATTGACATTTATTATAAGGTGGGATGATAAAAGGGTTAGTTTTGGATATACTTAAATGCATTCAATGCTCAATAATAATGATTTATCGTATAAAGCTGCGAAAAACTTGATTTTTAATAGTAAAGTAATGAAATAAAAAAGAAAATGGTATTAATAGCATATATATGGCGAGCATGTAAGATCTAAATAACTTTAATGAAGTACGCTTTTAAATCTTCTAAAAGCTTTGAGGGAAACATTAAAAACTTAATCCTGTTATTTTGATCTGTCAAAATGTTTTAACTTCCATTGTACAATAAATGTAATTTTTATCAATCTTGGCCTGGATGTATGATGAGTATTAGGTTTATGCAACCAGTTGCATTATTCTGATTCACTAATATTTGAGTATATTGAACGATGATTTGTAGGATCGCGAAAAAAAAAACGAATGACTGCTTCAAAGGTTTTCTTCTTCGTATTAAATTATGCAATTCGTTAGCAATCATTATACCTGACTATACTGTTGAACCTATTGATGTTAATCAGGTTAATTAATGATTTTATTCAAGAGTAAGCTTTAGTTTATACACATTCAAAACCACCCATTTAACAAATACTTTTGCATTTAGTATCCATTATATCAATCAACCAACTTCATCTTAATCCGGAACGTTTGACTATTGAATAAGCATGTTACACTTGGTTTACCAGGTATCGCCACAGAAAGGTTTCATACAGGTCGACAGAGCAGCACGATTTGGATTATTTTATGTGCTTCTAAATCTGGGCTCTTCTAGCAAAGATTCACTATGGGAAAAAAACGCGAAATTGGCAATTTTAAAATTTGCAGGTATTTATTTTTTTATGTAAAATTATTATAATGTTTTATCTTCCCAATAACATCTTCACGCAAAACAGTTTCTGCAGCGATTGTCATAGTAATTTTTTTTAGAAAAGTTGTAGTTTACTGTATATCTCATTTTATACTCTTTTTCTCGTGGTGATTTATAAACTTCTCCATTAACCATATCTCTAACTACTGTTCAGTTTAACTGAAATTCTGAAATAATACATTGAATGCCAACATCGTTCTTCATAAAACGCCTTGCTTTATTGGAGTCAACACAACTAATTTAATACTAGCTTTTATTTACAAACTACAGCAATAATAGAAGACATGTCCATCCCAAAACCAGATCACCATATAATTGCCTTAAAACCCTCCTGAAATTAGCATCAGCAGTTGAATTAGATAAATTTGTGATTAGACAACTAACTTTTTGTAGATTTGCACACCACCATAAACTAATAACGGGCTGTTTTTATAGATTATAGATACACTAGTAAAGAATGATGGTGAGTACAATATAACGAGCGAAATAATAGTTTATATAGTGATGGCGAATTTTCCTAATACCGCGTTTACTTGAGTACATAGGAACTGGAGCCTTGCATTTGACAATTTTTGGCTTTACTATTTTTTCAACTGGCTTTATTAGGTCTGAATGTGTATTATAGTTTATAATATTGTCTACTGGATATGCTTCATTGTCTGACTTCCATCTATATGGGCTCTAGACCATCCTCATTCATGGCGTTTCCCTTGCTGCCGTCTTTGAAATAAAATTTTAAGGACATTTTTAATCTTTATTTTATGATTATGTTAGGAAAAAAAAAATACCAAACATAATTCCTGATGTGTACCAAAAGTGGAAAAAATTGCATACTCGTTTTTCTGGGCGTATGGCGTATGTTATTTATTTTGACAAAAAGTGTAGTAGACTCAAAAATAAAAGGAAAACTCAATTTATCGGACATTCTTCCATTTCCCATCATGTCCACGAAATCAATTTATGAATGCAACTGAGCATCCAAATTGTTCGGCTTAAGATTTGAAAATAGCGCATAATTTGCAGATTTTACGCTAAAATATATAAATATAAAGCTAAATATGATAGACACAACGTATTAAAGAATAAAGAGTGGTAGAATACTTTTTACGACATTATCCTGAAGTCTGTACCAAAAAAATTCTTCAAAGAGTAGATTTACTAGACATGGAGTTTGAATTACAGAGCCTAAATATTAAACTCCGTTTTATGCAGAATCTATCTTAAAATACCGAGAAAATTACATAAAAATCTTCTTTTCAGTTGATAACTTTTGCAATTTTATAGCAATCTCAAAGAATAATATTTTAAAACAGATATATAAAGGAAAGAAATAAATCTAGCAAAAACCCCAATTAAGCTCATACTTTATTTATAGAGCTATTTCCATCAAAAGCTTACAAAAACGCAACTTCAATGGACTGTAACTCGAGATAGCAACCGTCTAAGCACATAGTTTATAAGCCAAAAATGATTGTTTTATTTGGCTTTATTAGATTGTACCATAAAATCAATTTTGAAAAATGATGAATTTCCCCTTGTATACCCTCGTCCAAAATTTAGGTTTTTCGAAGAAAGCTAATAACTCTATCAATAATAACGCTAGAGTGCCAAACAATGTCTCGAATAACAGGTATTTTTATGCGTTATTCGTCTGCATTATTAACTTTTAAATCTTATTATAAAAGTATTTTTATAATCACTTAAAACTGATTTTTATGTTTTTGCGTTTTTTGCAAAATTTTTGGTGATAAACGTTTTTAATAAATGTATCATTAAATGTAAAATTAAATTTCATGTTGAAGTTACTTAATGCAGCTAGCCGAGTTGCTATACACTTTCAATGTCAATTTTGCATTTTAAAAGTTTAGGATTGGATTTATCTTTTTTTCATCATCAGGAAGTTTTTATTTTAAATCACCGCTACACCTGAGATTCATAAAAAGATACAGAAAAACTTCGTTTGAATTGTTATTTCTAGGTCGAGAACATTCTCGTAATAATTGTTTGAGGCCGTCAGAACAAAATAGGAAAAGTTATTTTGAGCATCAGAGAATTCATTGTTATTGGAACCAGAGAGAGCAGTAGACGTACAATCAACCATAGCCATTTGATTATGTTGGCAATGTTCTTGAAACGTGCTTCAGGAAGCCTATTAACCTAGAGATACAATATTTTCCATAGAAACACCTTGATCCAAAGCGCGAGAAGAAGCGAGGGAACGAATAGGTACTCGTGATTCATTTGTAAATAATGAAATAAATTTACGATGAATCCAGGGAGACAATACGCTAGAGGATAAGGTTAAGAAACAAGATGGGATTTGACAGATAAATGGAAACCTTCAGGGCGTGCTGCCAGACTAGGATGCATTTGCAAGGCCTTGAAACATTCCACGGGACAGAGTTCAGTATCATTTTGATGTGTATGGATAGTAAAGGGCTTAATGATACGTCTTTTCTTGCTAGTTTCTTTGGGAGATACCACTTGAAAAGTAAAGCAACCACCAGAGGCACAGACAGAGTATGAAGAAAATGGGATATGAGCGAGATCCGAGGGTCGAAAGAAAGCCGAAATGGTCAAAAGAAAAGATAACTTCTGTTGTAATAGCTTTGCTGTAGTAGTACCGTAGTAGGGAGGGGCGGGATGGTACAATTATACGACAACAAAGGGGGCATATCTACCTGTTTATGATGAATTAAAACCTGACGGAAGAGCTTGACGAGAAATAGAGTCTAAATAGCTGGTTATGAGAGGATCAGAGCTAATAACGGAAGGACCAGAATTGAGAGGAGCAATGTATGCTCGTATCGTCTTGAGAGTAGAAACCTGAAAATTGTGAGATTGTCGAATAGACGTCAAAAAATTTACCATATCAGCGCCAGAGAAATCCGTATAGGATTCTTCGTTTTTAGAAGCCCAGTCGAGAAAACGAATTTGGTTTTTGCGATAAGCCTTGTTAGTAGTAGAAGGTTCCAGTTTGTGTTGCATAATATCTTGGGTAGCTTGTTCTTGTAGATTTGCATTTACCAGTTTAGCTCTGATAATTGCCACACGGATAGAGTCCAGTTCTGTTGTCGTAAGGGGTGTGGAGTCTTCGAGGACGTTGTCTGAATTGCCTGATGTGATAGGAATCGAAAAGTGAAGATCAGATCCTTAGGTGTTGGAGCATAGAAAACCAGATTGCACATTGCACTTGGTCAATAAGGTACTACCAGAGTTATCCGAGGAAGTTGCTCTTGCACTTTTTTCCGTAGAGCCCGTGAGATGAGATTCCTAGGTGGATTTTGTTGCGTCCACAGTTTGTTATGGTAATTTGGAAGATAATGCACCTTTGGATTTGTAATCCCTATTGGGAATAGGAGAACTAATTGATTTATGACAACACTCTTAGTGTGTTCCTAATAAATGACCCTAGAGTGAGGGATATATTTGATAAATATTAGGTACATGCATTATGCAGGAAACAAATATATGCTGCTATGTTATGATAGTAAATACTGATCTAATGAATAGTTATAATACATAGAATTTGTACTGTCAACGGAAAAATGCTTCGGGTGTTTTCAAAAAAAAGGCTTTTTTAGTCACCATTATCTAAGGTTGAGCTCAATCAGGGTGGTTCTTATACCAAATGAAAGAGAAAGCGTAGTGCTTTTTATCTACAAACTGTTTGAAACGATTAGAGGGGTTTAAAAAATATAAACTTATAAACATGAAAATTGAAATAGATAAAAAAAAACTAAGAATTTTATTGATACTTTGTAGCTCCTCCTCTACTACTCTTTATAACTGCTTCTACTCTTCTCGGCATACTATCTGAATTGTCGAAACAATATAAAAAATAACAATTAAAGAAAAAGAATGAATTGATCAGTTTCTCAACTGTTATAAAAAATCAAAAATGATAGTAAAGTTTATTTAAAAAGTAAAATGTGGTTGCTTTTATATGTTTTAACTATTATGGTTATCTCAGGGACCACACCAGTATAATTCCCTAAATTGTATCATGAGAATAATTATCCAAACATACCTTGAGGATTATTCATCAATAATCCGGTCAAAGCAAATGCCATGTTGCGATATTGCGTGGCAGTATGGATGCTCTGGGAATTAGAATTATTAATACTGTTAAAGTTGCCCGTTTTTAGTATTGTGAGAATTGCCCATTAATTCATGATTATAAATATGAGAAAAAGTCTGGAATATACTATGGTATTACAATAGAAAGAAATAGACAGATATAGCTGAATACAAACCACTGTTTATAGTCATAAGGTGTAACATATATGAAATTATGCCATGTAGTAAAATATACTATTTATGGACATGTTGAATTAGAGTTTCAATGTTAATTCAAATGTATATATTTAGATTTAGCAGTTGTTAATATTGTAGAAGGCGGCATAGATATGGTTGACACAACACTATCTATATATTTTAGATAGCCCTCCTTTGTAAATTTATACCATTCATGACTGATTCTACTAGTTAGTTCTTACTTTGTAGCCGGCCTATTTGGATAAGCATCAAGATGGCGTTTAAGGTCACCCCGGACGTGTTCTATAGGGTTTAAGTCAGAGTTTTGAGGCAGCCAATCAAGGATTTTGTCTACAAAAAATTCGTTTTGACTAAACCAAGCTTTAGTAATATTCAATTTGACGGAGTAGCCTTACCTCACTAAAAACGAATATTTTTTACTTGTTTGCCATACTACTCCAGAGTTTGCATCAATGACGTTTTCAAAATTTCCACATACTTATTTGAATCAATCGCCCCATCAATAATTGCAGTACTATAGCCAGGTCTGTCACCTGATATGCAGCCCCAAACCATAACCCCATCACTAATACCTTGCACTTGGGGCCGAACTTGATGAGGTCGGTTGGTACCAGGCACATCTGACCAATAAAAGGATTCACTATCTGAGCCTCCCATATTCACTCTGGTTTTGCCAGAGAAGACCCACTTACGCCAATCGGATACTGTTAGCTGCCTATGCTTGCGATCCCACGCTAACCTGAGTTTTTTGTTGGCTGCACTGACAAAATTGGTCTTGATTTTTCTTTTGGATTTAAATCCCATTTCATTGAGCAGCTACTCTGCACCACTGAGCGACATAGAGACATTGGTGGAGCGCAAATATTTTTGTACACCACGAAGACCATTCAAACTACCATTTCGAGCCATTCTAGCAGTATACTATTGAGTAGCAGTACTAACTTTACTTGATCTTCCACCAGTACATGCTTGGGTTCACGCCAAAAACTCTTTTCTGTACTTGTTTAAGTTAGCTATGCCTACTGTGGGGTACATTTTCTTGATGCCACAAAGTAAGATGTTACGAAGCAACAAAGACTTGATGGAATCTTGCACGTCATACGAGAGAGTAGGGGGCATATCAAAAATGTAGAAAGTAAAGTAATGATAGTAAAGAAAAATTAAAAAATATGACACACCTACTTTTTATATACTTTTTGTATACATTTAGAACATTTTCACATGTTGATCAAGAATTTTGGAATTTTTTAAATCTCTCCGATATGTTTACGGAAACTTATTGAACGCTAAATTTAAAATTAAGATTTTCCCTGAAATGCCTATATTTTATCTACTACCTTTACTATCCCACCATGGAATCAAAACTTGCCCAATAAAGTTGATTTATATATCGTTAAAAAGAGAAAATTTTTTTCTACATGATATTATTTTTTCAAATAAATGAGGCGCTCTGAGACATAGCTGCATTGAAAGAATCAGTATTTTGCAAAACACCCGAAGCATTTTTCCGTTGACAGTATATCAATAGGACAAATTATCGATATTGAATAAAGATTTTCTTCAGTTTTTGTGTGTGATTTAATTTAACCAGTTTTTTTTATTAAATTATACATTTTTTCTTGCAACAATATTTATCTTAAATCTTGTGGCAATTCAGATTTGTGAATGGATTCATCCAGTTGTTTCAGGAAATTGTGAAGGCATCCGTATGGATAGCACCCGGGTCCGGCATCCAACATACGTACTTTGGTAACATTTTGTGGTTCTGTCGGCAAAGAGATCGATCGAATGTGGGCCCCACAAATAATCGATGGCTTGGAATACTTGTGATTTCAATTTCCATTGATTCTTGAAAATGGTGCGATAGGATTCCATGTCCTCAATGGTGTTGTGAATCCCTCGAAGAATGTGCTGTGCTTGGATCGTAATGTCGTTGTGCAGGTACCAATTCTAGACTTCCGTTGCTAACTCCATTAAGGGAAGAGAACGAGTCCCTCCTTGTTTTTTGATGTAGGCCAGGCTCGTCGTGTTGTCCGTTCGGATGAGAATGGTGGAATTTTGAGGTACCGGAAACGTCTTGGGAGCTAAATGAGCAGCCTCCTAGACTGTTTAGTATCCATGGGCTTTCCAACTGCATCCCCAGCCTATGTTGCTGGAATCTACAAAGACGGTCTGATTAGGAGTTATAGGAAGGAGAGATCGACCGTTCCAGTTCTTGAGGTTCATATACCACCAATTTAGTTCCTCAAGACTGGCTTGATCTAATGGACGAGGGAGATCCCAGTCTTTCTGTCTTGACCATTTGATTCTTGTAGTATAAGAGATGTCGAGTATACAATCTTGCCGGGAAGATATCACCAATATTGCTGCTGGAATTTGCATTGTTAAGCTGTAACTTACTAGAGGAGATTGTCGATGAGGCTTGTCTAATACTTGTTTGATGGATCGACGGATATCACCGAAGTTTTTCAAAGGTAACAATGCCGTCATATTCTGCGTATCCAAGATAAAACCGGGGTGTTCTAATTACTGGGTAGGTGCCGGTTTTTGCCTATTATTTATGTTAAATATCAACTAAATCTGACATTCAAATGGAATTGAAATAGTATAAATATTTTTAGAAACCAGGACCTGATGGCTCCTGGCTTCCTTTCTAACTTAATAATAAAGATTTTGCGTTCTCCGTGATATAACCGCTTGTAGTCTTCTTTATTTTATTGTATTTGAAATAATGGTTATTTTCTTATAACTCTCACTCATAAGTGTAGTATAAGAAACTTTTGTAAATTCAATTTAAGTATTTGAATTAAAAAAAAACTTTTTTATTGCCTTGTTTTAGTTTACAATTAGTTGTTCCATTCGAAACTACAGTTTTTCTGATTCTAACATCCCCTACATACCATTGCATTGCAAAAAATAACAATTTCGACAAATTTTCTTTGAATTTTCATACATCTCAAGTGTATCGGTAATTTAAAATAAAAATTTTCTGATGATGAAAAATTGATAAAAGCAATTCTAAATTTTTAAAATACAAAATTGACATTGAAAGTGTATAATAACTTGGCTAGCTCTATTAAACAATTTCAACATAAAATTTAATGTTGCATCTAATCATGTATTTATTGAAAACATTTGTCACCGATGGTTTTTCGAAAAAAGCGAAAACATAAAAATCAATTTTTAGTTATTCTAAGATTACTTCTATAACAAAATTTTAAAGCTAGCGTTACAGGCAAATAAAACAAAAAAACATCTATTATTTGAGGCATATTGTTTGTCACTCTAGAACCATTTTTCATAGAGTTATTAGATTTTTTCGAAAAAGTCAAATTTTGAACGAGGGTATACAAAGAAAAATTCATGATTTTTTGAGATTAATTTTATAATAAAATATAATAAAACTGAATGAAAGAATTATTTATGGATTAAAAAGTATATGCTTAAACGGTTGCTATCATGATTTATAGTCTATTGAAGTTGCGTTTTTGTACACCTTTATGGGTTTTATCACTAACTTAACAATACGGGAAAAAACGCGAAAATAAAAATTTAAAAATTTGCAGTTAGTTATTTCTTTACGTAAGATTATTACAAAGTTATATCTTTCCAACAACATCTTCACGAAAAGCAGTTTCTGCAGCGATTGTCATAGTAGTTTTTTCAGAAAAGTTGTAGTTTATATCTCATTTTACACCTTTTTCCCGTGGTGTAATAGTAGTAACTTTTAAGATAATACTAAAATTAATAATAATATTGTAATTAACATAAAAAAATAACCATCATGATGTGTGAATTATATATGTTTATTGTATATCTTACTGTTTATTATATAATTTTAATATTTTTATCATTGCAATTTTTCAATAAGAACTTTATCTAATATTCTAAAAACTGCAATATTAATATCTTTATTTCTATTTTTACCTGTAGTTTTTCTTTTCTTTTTCTTTTTATTATATTCTTTTGGCACATCATCTTCAGAACGAATATAATTATCATTTCTTCTACAATTATTGTTTATATTATTATCAGATGCATTATATCATCATTTTCTATTATTTGAAAATCTTCCATATTATTTAATAAATCATTTTGTACACTTTTTACTCTTTCTGTTTTTTCTTTTAATTCCATTTCAGTTAGTATTACTATATCGATTAATTTAGCAGTGGAAGGAAATTCAAAACCGTCGTTATACCAAAGTTTATGATGTGGTTGTTTAACTACATTGAATTTTTCTATAAATATATTGATGTTTTTCAAAAGACATGCAACTTTAAACTGCAAATTATAATACTTTATATTATCAATCTTAGTTGCATTGGTATTAGTGTTAAATCTTTTAAACTTGGAACCTAAAACAGAAAATTGATTCTCAATGCCTGATCTGAAACTACCGAATACATCATTAAAATGAGATTCAGTCTTAGATAAATTTATTCCTGGTTCTTTTCTTAGATGATATACAAAATTATTATCATTAGTTATATTATTGAAACTTTTTTCAATACATATTTCTTTAAATTTTCTTATAAATAAATCATAACCTTCATCACAAGCCATACAATCTGTTTTACTTGATTTTTTATATATTTTCATATTCAACATCATGTAATCATCACTTGCATCACTGCAAAATTCGGATCTTGAAACATTTGTTACCATTTCATTCATATCCGAGATTATTTGTGTTCTCACTCCTGCAGTTTTTAATTTATAACTATGTAATATTTTTCTTCTAATACAGTACCCGCTCTTTATAAGGCTACATTTTCTGCGAGATTTTTTCAGCCTTATATAGCGCGTAGCCTTATATAGCCCACCCTTATATAGCGCGGCTACTGTATCTATATTCACATAGTGTATTTTTGAATTATGTATTATGTCCATCTAAAAAACACGTTACATGCTTTACTATTTTTGGATTTACTTTAATACCTGTATACAATCATAACTAAAGTGTGGAAAACGTATATTTGATACAATAATTTACTTTTTTATATAAATATTCATAATTTTCATCATTCATCCAGAATTTTTTATATCGTTTATAAAAAAGTAGTATATTTCATATGGCGGCCAATTTCAGAACCAGGTTCTCCACATATACTATACTGTATGATATAATAGAATTAATCCTTTATCAATTTCTCTATAAGGACCTGGATATTCTCTATTGATATATAAAATTTGTAAAAAGAAAAATTCAGCTGTAAATCCTAATTTATTTTTTAATTCATCTTTAATATTCTTAATATTATATATCTTTATTTTCAGTACTATGTTTTACTTATTTATTCTGAATGATTAACCAATTTTGATCTAAAAAGTTCCATTGATTTATAATAAGTTTATTTACTTCTGTAACAATTTTTGTTTGTAAATCTATACCGCCTGACATTTTATATTTATACAAAATTTAATCTCTTTATATTTTCTTTGTACACCTTTTTCCTTAATTATGAATTTATTCAAAATATATTATCCATCTATATTAGGTCTAATATATAATCAATGTAACTGCACAGAATAAGTTTTGAGACATTATTCAGGTCTTTATTTAGCATGATACAATAGTATTTTAAACTTTTATTTATCGGTATTAGTATCATATTCTAAATTTATACAATATTCAATTTTGTGAAATAAAGTATGTATCAATGATAATTATTTATGATCATGATAAATTGTATTATTATAATGGTAACAAGTAGTCTCCATAATAGCTTCTCTACATATTTTACACATTCCTCGAATAATTTAAAAAAATGGTATGTCTCGGTATAATTTTGAGATCTCTCCAACATGTCTATCGGAAGTAAAAATATCGCATACGTTCCCTCCTCTCTTTTTACTGTCATCTATTTTAGACTTTCTCACTTTCACTCTGTGCCAATCATTAACTATAATGCATGAGACAAACTTTTAACCTGTTTATATGAAAGCTCAAATGCTACGTTTTTAAATGGTATAAAAGTTGTGAATATGTTATAGCTTTTTCGCTTTTGAAAAGCTATATGCTAAAGTGAACATTCGAAGATTAATCATAAGGTTTTTTCCCCTCACAGTAGGTTTGGTTGAATTATATAATTATATACTTATTTAAATTAGTCATAGTTAAAAAATTTAGATATAAAAGAAGTGTTTCCCATCATATGATAATATTCTTTAATTTTTGTATGCTGTTTCATTTGCTTATATAGCGGCTTTATTTTCATCAAGTGATTTAGTATATATTTTTAGCCTGGATGTTAACCTGGATGTTAATATAATTTCCTGGCGCAACAAAAAGTGCTTTAAAATTTTCTGTACTTTATAATTATATTATAGAGCACGTCAAAAAAGTAAGTTTATTATTAAAAAAGTATTGATAAATCTTAACTCCTTACAGAAATCATAAAGCTCAAAGTATTTAATCAGTAGCTGTGAATTAACAGTAGAATCTGAGACATCAACACTAAAAGAGTTATATGAATTGCCAAAAACAGGATATTTTTTGAAGCGCGTATATTGATAAAAGTTGAGCATTTCAGGTATATTTGCGTATGTTTTTTTTTGGTATTATTTAGTAAAAAGGAAATTTGAGCTGTAATGAAAAGTCTAACCCAGGTTTTAAGGAAAAAACATTAACTTTTATCTATCTTCTAGTTTCTTGTGAGATGTAGAATATTTTTAAGAACAGCAGGCATAATGCAATCAATCTATATTTATGTAGTAGTGTTGCAGAGGGTATTTTCAAAAATTATTCAATACGGGACTAGTTATCAGACACAGATAATTCTTAAACTGAAATAAAAAATTCTTTCCACATCTGACTAAAATAGCTTCGTTCAAATGGGTACGGTAATTAGAATGTTTATTTGTATAAATTAATAATCTTTGCAGATATCTTGTATGCATAGATAGATTATATGTAGTTTTAGATTCAAGAGAAAAATTTTAAATTTTGTATAATATACATAGAAGATTAAGAGCTATAATGACTTTAGAGTAGACTTTGTCTTATACGAATGCTTAAATATTTAAATATTTCTAGTACTTTAAGGATTTCTAAGAGAAATAATAATTGATTAACTGATCTATATAATTAATTGCCATCACTATTAGTGCTGTTTTAGTATCAATCTTTCATGAATGATTATAGATTCACAATGCAAAACTGGAGCTTTAGACAATTTCACATAAGTGAATTCGACTTTGATTGTTGATGAGTGATTTTCTGGCAAGATTTTTATAGTAAGAGGATACGAATGATTCATGTGAAAACTACCGGGAAACCAGATACGTTGCCAATTCTTATCGTTTTGAAAAGAGTTCAGAGTATATAGTCCTATGGAATACGTGTTAACTTTTTCCTGGGATAATCTTTAAAATTTCTTACCTATGCGGCGAATATCATAGTTATGCAATACTAATCTTTTACTTAATCCATTCTGAGTCAAGATTTCATGCCTTGACAAGATGATGAGGTTAGGAAAGGCATTTATAGCCCTATTCTTTTTGTATGAATCCCCATTATATTCGTACATGCCGTTGAATGAGCCATGTTTAACTATATTCTTCGCAAAAAGCTTAATACCATAGCTTGCACTGGACAGTTGTGTGTAGCTTCCTTTTCCAAAAATTTGCCTCTTGTCACTGACCCAATCTCCTAGAGATTTACTGGCCATTAGATCCTCTTCGCTAAAGAATACAGTAGGACTTTTCTGTTTTACTTGCAAGCATTTGAGCACAAAGCCTTGTAAATTGGCATTACTCTGATATTTATAGTAAGAATTGCTAGCAAAGATATTCAAACTATCAATGATTATCAGCGCAGACACGTTGTAATTGCCAAATAAATCACCAGAAGCTAAAGAAGACACTATAATTGTAGCAATATTTCTAATTACAGATTTCAAACCTATTTGCAGAAGCATTCGTTGAGATACTTTTAAAGAACAGCTGCAATTTTTGCTGATAGAAATTGATTCATATATATCTAATCCATTAATAGAAAGCGAGCTTTCGCTTTGAAACTAAATACTTATGTCAGCGTCTTTTAAAATAATTTATTTACTGTTACTTACCCAGTTTCTCATTGTCTCCTTCAAATTTGCAGAGAAGCAATAGTAATTGCTTGTAGAAAGTGCTTCATAGTTGTGAGCAACACAACATTCATTTGAAAGAGTCTCGCTAGAAGCTAAATCCAAATCCTGGAAATGGCTCCATATATAATTGCAGGCTGAATTGAACATATCTTCTACGCTAATTATCTCTTCTTGTACAGTAAATGTTGACTTTTGCACAGAATTATTCGTCGAGGGCACTGCAATAACCTTGTTCATAATAAATTCGACGCGGTTTTCACGAATATAAACTTGAAGATAAAAAGAGTTGGGCGGGAGTAGGTCCGTTTTGTCTCTATTGATTTCTACAAACTTAATATCCTCCGCGTTATTTTCTTTCAATATCACTGGCGGCAACAGAGCATTTGCAAGTTGAATCATTTTATACGGCTTCTGCATCGCACCTTCACAAAGTTTTATTTCATCAAGAATATCAATAAATTCATTTTCATCATTTATAACATTAGCTTGTAACAGAACATCTCTGACTAGGGTTTTATGAAATAAATTGTTGTAATCATTATCAGTATACAAAATTATATCTTGAATTCCTTCGGGTGAGTCTTTTATGATGCTATATTTACTGAGTAAATTTTTAAATAATCTAAGAGCTTCATGCATAATTTTTTTAATGTCGGTATTATTTAAAATTTCTGTCATAAAAGCACCACACGTCCATCCTTTTAGAAACTCCTGTACTGATTTGTATTCAAAAAAAGAAGAGTAGTTTGAGAGCACTGCGCCTAAAGGGTCATTAGATTTGCCCTCCTTATTCTACATACGTTTATATAATTCAGCTTATAATTTGCAACTATTCCATTAAGATATTTTTAGCTTACAGCAATATAAATATAAGCTATATTCTTGACAATCTTCCCAATTAGCGTATGCACCCCCGGTTTGTTGTGTATTGTATTCTTTGGTCCATTGCTAGTAATACGGCTAGTGATCATATTTTTAACCTTGATATAAATCATCGTGTCGAAACTTGATACGCAAACTGATTCATCATCCAGAATTGTGGGAGATAGTAGAAAATTGCTTGCTGCTATTTGCTTGGATATTGCAATCAATTCTTTAGCGCTTTGCATTTGAAAGCATGTCAGTTTCAAAAATGATTCATTAATATGACAGAAAAGATATTTTCTTTCTCTTTCAAATTTTTTGTTTGCATAATTTGGATTTTGTAAATAGTTTACTAGCCTATCTATAAAATTGGAAAAAATCAAACAATTACTATGTTCTACAGTGGTGACCCATCCAGCTTCTAAAAATAGTGAACGCAGATTATTTTCATACTTGGTATCAGTCCATTCAGCGGGTAAACAAAAGAGAATTTGGCTTTCATCAAATATGGCTCTATTATCTTGTATTAAATCGTGCTTCAAATTTATCATAAATTCAATAATCGATAATTGTATACATTTGTCTTCTTTTGTTTGTTGGTTTTCATTTTGCAAAAGAACTTCAAAGTATTTTGGGAACATATTTTTCACAAATATACCCAAATGTTTGTTTATAATAGTGTCCACGCCAATCTACACGTGTAGTAAACAAGTGGTTTAGTTTTTCAATCCTTATAATTTAATAAAGATATATCTATACACGTTTTATTTCTTCCATTTCAATTAAACGATTCGAGCTTCGACATACTCGAAGATCTTTATATTCATTAATAGCTAGCATATAAATTGGAATAGTAATTAAGTTTAATACATAAATAGAACCGCATTATCTCATTTATTTATGACTTACAAATGCATATAACTTGCTCGTATTTGTAATAGCTAAATAAATCTTTCATGAAAAACAACTCAAAAAGGTCAAAAAGTATCTACTTCGACATTGCCTTGACAACGACAAGTTGTGTTACCAAGGTTCAGGAACGCGTGCGTGTATATACTAAGTAATTTAACAGCGATTTCCACTATGTGACAAAATTATTATTGAATAAATTTACAAATACTGAAGTCTTTAGAAGAAAAATAATAGCAATGTTAAGATAAACAAATATAAAAGTATATTTGGAGTGTCTGGAAGTACATCTAATAAAATATATATTTATGTACAAAGAATATTATTTTGCAAGAATCCTTTAAAGTTGATCCATACATTCCTTGCTTTTAAAAAATAAGGGTTTGAAATGTTAGTAATAATATTCACTCATTTTTTGAATCAATAAAATAAACAACAATTTATGAATAGTTTTTTTTTTTTTTTTTTTTTTTAGTCTAGAAATGAAGACAAGCTTAACATTGTATTTTAATTAATTAAAGATAGAATATTTGATAATAATACAATGTACAATAATACAAGGCAAATTTTGTTATTAAAAAGGTGTTTCGTTTATGTTATTTCTAAAAAAAAAAAAAAAAAAAAAAAAAAAAAAAAAAAAAAAACTCTTCTTAACTTCTCAAAGTGAGTTAAATCCACAGTGATTCTAACAGAAACAACTACGAGAAAGTAAGGATTTTTCTGCTTCCAAAAGGAACTGGTTATAGTATATAACTTTATAAATAAGCCCCGAATTTAACATTTGAAGCATGCGCGAAAGCTAACACTTCAAGACAGCAAGTAGAAAACCATTGGGCTGGGCTAAAAGCTCATTATTTAACCAAATCTACTTGAAAACACCTATAATCAGTACTCTATTACAAAGATTAATAGAGCCTTTCTTGGCTTCTCAAAACGAATTGGACTCACAATGGTACTGACAGGAGCAACTACGAGAAAGTGAGAGTTTACCTGCTCCCACCAGCCATGGGAAGATGGGAGCTAAAATGAAATAAAACGCATTAGAATACAAACTTCTGTATTTGTCTGTTTGTACACTTACTTGATACTAAATAGTAATCGATCCATTAAAAACCATGCACACTCTAACACCTGCGGGATATGCTCAAAATAGAGAGAGAGAAATATAACAAGCCTTTTCATATGGATATTAATACCTGGCGATGCCAATGAACCGTTTAATATGGATGTAAAGTGAGAAAAAGAAGAAAAGAAGGATAAAAGGGCAATTGCAGCGGGCATCCCTTTCTTGCATGAGTTTTGGTGTAGTAAAAAAATATCCACAGGCTAGATCTATAGTGTTTTTAAGTTTTATTTGAGTTACCATTTGCTTTTCACCTTGAAAATGACACTATTTAATTATATAAAATTTGCTACAAACATTATGCAAATTATTGTAATTCCATCATTAGCGCTCCGCTGAATCAATTTTAATGCTATATTATATCTTGTTTTATGACAAAAAAAATGGAAGTTTGCTTTCTGTCGTTTCAAAAACGTTAAATAACTATTCTAAAGACTTATGAAAGAAATCCATTCATTTACAACAAATAGTTTATACGAGAAGATTTAATTGAGCTAAATACATTGTGAGGCTATATCCAGCTAAGTATATGTTTATGATATCCTTTCAATTCAGATTTGGCAGCGGTTCGAAATAAGTATAAATGTATTTAGGTTACGGTTTGGTAAATACGACCTTGTTATAAGGCCATTTTCAAGAACTGCCCACATGAAATCTGCTGGTCGTTTTGATAATTTAGATCAAATATTTAAATATAATGATAATCTCAAATTAGAGATCAAATTCTGGATTAATCTTCAGATGGTTTCTATCATACCTTTGGATATGCATGAATAGCATTACTGATATTATATACAGGCTTGAATTATCGCAGGCCATTGCAATGTAACTTAAAAAATTTGTTACCCATTCGATAGCTTTTTTCAATGTAAGTTGGTATTATAATCCTAATATAGTTGAGTTAAATATTAATGTTTTCATTCTGAACATTTAGTCATAGTGTGCCCATTGTTATAAATAATAAGGTTTTTCAATAACCAAAGGCTGCATTATATTACATTCAAACATTTCAAAAAATATATATATATATATATATATATTCGGAAAGTAGTAGTTGTATGTTGAGGCAACAATTATTTTAATTAGGTTTTTTTTTTATCTTTTTGTCGCTTTGATCTGGCTATGGTAAATACGGCATATCAAAGATGTTACGTGCTCATTAGTCATTTTTTTCTTAAATTTAATATAAATAAAATTATATTTTTAACCGTAATTGATGCCTAATAAACAATGTGATGAACGTATGCAAATTCAAATAAAAAAAAAGCAAAACAATGATGATGATAATAATAATATCATTTATTGTTAATTTAGCTACATTTTAATGACATAAAGATCTTTAAAAATAATAAAATGAGCAAAGGTTTTTTTTTTTTTTATAAAAAATTACTTAATCATACAGTGTTCAGTAAACATCAGTTTCAAGCTTGAGCAACTTGAGCAACTGGGGGGAATGGATTGTCTTTACTTAATACTAGAAACATTTTTTCATGAGACAAGTATCCCTTCATATAACCCTAGTTTGATATTAACTACTAATAATAGAACAACAACCTTCAAATATATTTACCTTATAAATCATGTTGGCCAACATCCATTCGGCTTCTTCGATTTCAACATTCATGCCTTCAAATTCTAGAGCCTTTTTAAATGTTTGAATAGGAATTCTAGTGTTGAGACCTAATACAAGATATCTAATGTTTACGAGATATATATAATTAGCGTTCCATGTCAAATCAAAAAATAAAGCAAATCATACACTTTTCTGAATAATTGTCTGATAGCGATGCTCTCTGCCTTTTCAATTGCAAAATAAGTGCCTTGTCTAATTAGCAATGATTCAAAATCACTTAGAACAACATTAAAAGCTTTAATATCACCAATCTTTATTGAAGTTGCTAATCCACTATAAGTCCGGCGTGCTCTTGGAAATTTTTTAAATATTGCCTTTGTAGGTAAGATACCTCGCATCAATTTAACAGGTAATAATGTTTGTAAAATAAGCCTATAGACGTAGGTTAATATCAGGTCCAACACTTCAAATTATTTATCTCACTCTTTGTTTTTGATATGTTGGTTGGTACATTCTTTGAAAGCTAAATCCAATTCATGCTCGGCTTTTACGTAGTCCTCTTCCAAGAAATAAAGTCTACCAAGATAATACCTAAATGTAACTCTATCACTCTTTGAGAATTGTTCAATTGATGGCATGTCGGCAGCTTTCACAGCCTTGAGGACATTTTTACATAAATTTTGTTGCTTTAACTATCAACATATAAACGTTAAAAGGATAATATTTTTACATTAATTCATACGATAAATACTTTAAAATAAATTCTGAACAAAATGCCAATCATGCAGTAAGTACCATACTTTTTGGAAGAACTTAATACGCCTCTGTCAGTGATACAATATGTGAATGATTTACTGATGACATTAGCTGCTTCTTCTAATTTTTTTCGCTGTCCTTCAATGGCCATATCTGCTTCATCATCAGCTTTAGAAGCAATGATACGTAAATCATTGTTGATAATATACAACGCAGGTAAACACCAACGAGTCATATTAGACATTCCTCTTTGAAAAGCTCTATGTACAATGTTTAAAAAATCTTTACTTTTTTTTTTTTATTTATACCAATACTTTACTGAACAAGCTCTTTCTGTGTCTCGAATGCTTCATCGTAATCTCCTGCATCTACGTGAACAAGTGTTTTTAAATGATTTGATGCTACTTCGTTCCAAGGAGCTTCTAACCTATTTTTACAAGTACTATCGATGTGGTGAAACTGAAAAAAAAAAAAAAAAAAAAAAAAAAAAAAAAAAGTGTTAATTCATGTATTTGGCATGCAAATAATCCACACATGCCTCAACAGCCTGATTCAAAAACACATTAACATGACCATGATCAAGCGACAATAACAATGAAGTTTGTTTTCCATTTTCATTGCCAATATATAAATTAAGCTTATTGATATATGTATTCAAGTTCATGGTGACAGAATCGAATACAGGTCCAGGAAAAAAACTGGTCGTGCTTTATACGACTTCCTGTGACTATGTAACCTGCCTTCAAACACTTTGAAAACTTGTATTTTGTGCTCTTTTACGATTGATTCGAATAATATGCAAGACAAGGTTTGTAAAGTAGATAACTCATTGATCCATCAACTAATAACATAAATAGAAAGATACAGAACTATCGCGTGAAATTACATTGGATCCTGATCATGAATTTCGTTTTGAGGTCGAATTCAACAACAAAGTTCAAATAAAATTAGCTAAAGGTACAGCAGAGATTTTTGGTACCGAGTTGGCTGTTGGCATCACATACACGTTTACAGGCAGAAAAGCAGCTGTATACACATGGCATGGATGTACATTGGAAGTAAAGGGCACATTTTTAGTTGAGTACTCAGCAAATGAGACACCCATGACAAGTTATTTAAATACACATTTAGCATTGGAACAATTGCGACAAAAAGCCAAAGATGAAATGAATTTGGGACCTCGTGTACTAGTTATTGGACCTCACGATGTTGGAAAGACTTCATTATGTAAAATATTAGTCAGTTATTCGTTGCGACAAGGAGGAAATCCAATCTATGTATCTCTTGACACAACAGAAGGATCTATCACCATGCCCGGCACAGTTACAGCCACTTGCATTAGTAATATCATTGATGTTGAAGAAGGGTTTGGATCATCAGCAACAACAGCTGCATCGATGGGATCCTCTACTATGCCGCTGGCGTATTATTATGGATTTGAAGATCCTAGTGAAAATGTTAAGCTGTATAAATTGGTGACATCTCGTCTTTCAGAAGCTATTACAAGTAGAATGGCTGTGGATGAAGAATGTCGTAATTCTGGGTTTATTATCGATACCGCTGGTTTGATAGATCAGGTTGGTTATGATATCATTCAGCATATTATTGAAGATTTTTCTGGTAAATTCAATACGATAAGCAAACTAAAATTATGTAACTCATCTTACGTTTCTTTTCTCTCTAGTAAACGTTCTAATTGTGTTGGGTCATGAGCGGCTTTATAGTGATATGAATCGCATGTTTAGTAATAAAAATGTCTCTGTTGTCAAGTTATCCAAGTCTGGTGGTGTTGTTGAACGTGATAGACAGTTCAAAACTCGTCTTCAAAGAACTAAAATCCATGAATACTTCTACGGTACACCTAAATGCGAATTATCACCATACAGTATGCTTGTTAATTATGATGACATCAAGATTTGGCGAGTAGGAGATGTCATTGCTCCATCAAGTGCTTTACCTTTAGGAATGGAAGGATCATCGAATGAGACACAAGTAGTTAAGGTAGATAACTACGATATGTGCCTGCATTCTATATTGGCTATTTTGAATGTGGACCAAGATCAGCATGAGAATAAATTGCTAGAAAGTAATGTTGCAGGATTTGTATATGTGTAAGTTTGATTTATTAACTTTGATAATCGAGAAAAAAACTTATTATCTATACTTATTAGATCGGATGTGGATGATGAGAAACGAAAAGTTACCATTTTGTCTCCCTCACCTGGCAGATTACCAAAGAAACATATTTTGATGGGTTCATTCAAATGGATGGAATCTTAATTTTTCATTTTTTTTCTTTTTTTGTTTTGTAACATATAAATTTAGTCCAATTTTTATATTTTCTTCAAGTACGTTTGTTTGAAACGATGTACAGTCCAAACATTTTGATATACATAGAGTAAATAAAGAAAATAGTACTTTGAATAATACACTTTTGCCCAATAGTTGTTTTCATTACACCACATACTATTTTTTTAAAAACGAAACATGCTCCGTTTTTTAGTCATGGTGCGTACAAGTTTTAAAATTTCGAAAACCAAAATACATCAAATTGAGGTCAAAAGTGTCATAGCTGTAGTATATATTTTGAAAATATCGGCTCACTTGGGCCATTATTCATTGAATACATGTATTTTTTCAACTGTTTTATATTTTTAAATAGATAAAGACAAAACTTCAGTTGTAAGTTAATGTACAGTCGGAACTCGCTATTACGGACTGATAGAGATAAAAAAAATGTGTCCAGTATAACGAATATTTCGTTGTAACAAATTAGACGCCCTATATGGTATAGTGCCTGGATCATGTATACCAAATGCAGTGAAACACTACTAGTTTTTTTTTTACCACATCAAATTTATTAAATAAATTTTAGATGAGAATCTAACATTAAATCATGTCAAATTATACAGTTGATATTATACAAAACATTTGAGAGTCATCAATCTATCCCACTTGCTTAATAATGTAAGTGTGGATAAATTATTCCATTAGTAATTTGCTATAGTAATAAAATTTAGTAATTACTGTAAATACCAAATACATTCAAGACACATTTTTGGCTCTTTACTTTTAAACTGTTTTCAATAAATCTAGAAAAACTATAATTATATTTCCCATATTGTTTCTCGTAGTTTCCAATCTTCAGCGTCAGAAACATGTTCTCTTTTCTATAACCAACCTCATATTAAACGCTTTTTATATATATCTTGGACATTGCTAAAAAGATATGAGTTAGTCACATTATGCTATCTATTCCTGAATTTATTTTGTATCTCATGAAAAACTAGAAAACAGGTAAAATTCACTGCTTTTTCATTAAAAACGGAGCCTCACTTTTCATCCCTAATCTACTTTTTTTTTCCCACTAAATAACCCTAAGAAAATTTTATATTTTATTGTACCTGAGATGTTTAAATTTAACCCAAAAATGAGTATCCAAAAATATCCTATTTTTTGCAGTTGGTATAACTTTTTTAGTGCTAATGTTTCAGATTTTTACAGGTATTTTACTAGTAGAAATAAGAACTTTGAGCTCTCATATCTCCACGAAAAATTAAACTACACTAACACTTTTAGATAATAAAATTTACTTGTTTTAATGCTCTTTATATTATATTTAATTATGAAAAAGTTCTGGGCCCTTTTTTTTGCCTTTTTTGGCACTTTTTGTAATAGGGTTCAAAATATTTGTTAAATTGAGCAGCAGTTATTTTCTGTTATTTTTATAGACCTCAGTGAGCTTTATCTGATTCGTTTTAGTTTTTTTTTTTTTTAAAAAAAAAAAATATTGATTTTTCGTAGAGATATCTTCAAAAATATGTATAAAAAGAATATCCTCCATTTTACTCTCGAAAACGAGAAGTATACTCTCCTTCCAAATTTTGGATTTAAAAAAAAGTTGACAAACATTTTGTTTTCTCTACGAAAAATATTGCTAAAAAGTTTATCAATAGCTCGGTCGATAGATGATGTTGCTGTTCATTGTATCAATTATTCACATCTACCATATTTTTATAAAAAGTGGTGTATATCTTCAAAAAAAAAAAAAAAAAAAAAAAAAAAAAAAAAAAAAACTTTAAAACTTCAATTGCATTTTGCGCAAAATTTAATGTGAAACATTTGTCCAAATTTTATTTGCCAAATACAAAATTTTAAGCTATATAAAAGTCATTTAGTACACTATCTCAACTTACTTTGTAGTTCATGAACTGTTGAGCAATTTCGTTTTCTGGATCATTTTTGGATCGATTTGTCATGATCAAATCGATCTTAGTAGGGCTCAGTCAGTACAGATTTTAAGCTGTTAATGTGAAGTATTATTTTGATTATCTCGACGAAAAAGCAATATTTTTTGATGAAACAAAAACGACAGAAGTAACTAGAAAAAATATCTGTTTTTTGGCTACAATAAATTAATCTTTCAATCTGGTGTTCTTATTCTGTTCAATTAATTTTAAATCAATCTTAAATCAATCGCTACTGCCGACCTGTACTGTACAAGATAACTTTATTGTCCCCACCACTGGGTATAACTATAAAGATTAAATACTAAAAATATTAGCTTTGTATATTAGCATGTGTATTCATATGAAAAAGAAACAAAATACCTGATATTCCTTATCAAATAATTAACATATCCCTTGAATATCAAAACAAAAAGAAGGAAACAGACATAGCATATGAAGTATTTTATTTATATCCCTTATTTACTTGTAATGCTAATAAAAGATTACAACAATGACAATGTAATGTTTCTAATTTTAGATTGACATTTATTATAAGGTGGGATGATAAAAGGGTTAGTTTTGGATATACTTAAATGCATTCAATGCTCAATAATAATGATTTATCGTATAAAGCTGCGAAAAACTTGATTTTTAATAGTAAAGTAATGAAATAAAAAAGAAAATGGTATTAATAGCATATATATGGCGAGCATGTAAGATCTAAATAACTTTAATGAAGTACGCTTTTAAATCTTCTAAAAGCTTTGAGGG